>JANAVB010007399.1:3205400-3428357 GCA_029216955.1 Iris pallida | reverse complement strand
ATACCTTCCAATTTTTTTTTTTTTTTAAAATCCATACCCCCTCTTAATCACACGAAATGAGGACCGACAAATTGTGGGAGGTGTAAGCGCTGTCTTTCCACATCTTTCTATTTTGTACATTTTCAACCGAGTTTATTTTTGTTCACCACCAATACTAGAATGTTTGTTCACCTTCCAATAAGAGGTTGACACGTGACAAATTTTTTAGTCAAAATCACTTTGAATGTTTATAAAACAACTTTCAAAGTAGTTTATGTTTGATAAATTTAACACGTGTCAACTTTTGTTAGAGGATAAACAAACATTCTTATTTTTGATGGGTGAACAAAAACGGACTCTTTTCATCCCACCACTCAGCAAACCAAACAGCCCTAAAACTAGATTCGCAACAAAATCTTCCCATATTAATAACATGGAACAGTTCTTTACAGTTAAAATTTGTGCCAAATATCAAAATTAAACCCATAAATTTCAGCGGGTCCCAGCCAGAAAGGACCGACTCATATCCTGTGGCATGTTTTTGCTCCAAATCCATTCTAGACAGGCTAACTCCTGCTGTCTGCAAAGTTTTTAAAATTTTCAAAGAAATTGGAGAATTTTTTTTTTTTTTTGACATCATTACATGTAGTACTTTATACACATTACATAATTACATCATGTCTTTTTGAATCCAATGTTTTCAATTTTTACCATTTTTATAAATAAAAGAATAAATATTTTTTTAAATTATTGTCTCCAACTTTTATATATATATATATATATATATATATATATATATATATATATATATATATTTTCGTGGTTCGATTTACTGATATTTTACAATCTAATTAGAATCTTATATCTCTTACCGATAATCATAAGGATGAAATTCGTATTTGAAAGACATTATAGGCAAGAAAATAGGGACCCACCCATAGTCCCATACATAAGTCCTATCACCAAATTAAGTATAAGACATTAGACTAGGGGGTTCTTTCTTTTCAAACATATTGTCACTTAACTAATTCTTTTCGTACAAGAAAACATATTCCTTTTGTGACATATATTTTTGGCTTATTTATAATATTATTTCGGACATGACTACTTCCACCTTTCTCTACCAACATCCGACTTCGCCAAATAATTGTCCTATGTGATGCACTCAGACAGTGGCGAACCTAACTAGAGGGTAGGGGTGGGCTTCAGCCCACTCACAATTTTTTTTCATGTATAATTTTTTTTTATGTGAGTCCGTCTATACTTGGTCCATCTTAATCCACTTCAGTCCATTCCAGCTCAAATTTCTGGTTTCGTTCTTGCACTCTGAGGAGGAGAAGAAAAAAGGATAGTAGATGTGAACCATAAATCTTTCAATCTTTGGGGTTGGTAGCATAACAACACGCAAGATCACCAACCTGTCATGTGTGTTGTTATTTCTTTACGGGTTCTTATTATTATTATTATTATTATTATTATTATTATTATTATTAGGGTAAATGACAAAAAAAACCTCCATAGATTGACCATTTTTGCGAAAAAAGATCACATGCTATTAAATTCTCCACTATTTATTTTTTGTTACAAAAATTCCCAAATGATAATTTTGCCTCTCCCCTCCCCTCCTTCCTCGGCCGTTGGGGGAGGGGCTGGGTGGCCGGTGGCCCCACGGGGAGGGCTGCTTGGGGCCGGGGCGAGGGCGGGGGAGGACAGCGGGGGGCTGGCGAGTGCGGGGGAGGGCCGTGTGGGGTCGGCGAGGTTGGGAGGGAGGCTCGCAGGGGACGGGCAGGGCTGGGGGATCGCCGCCGGGAGGAGGGCCGGCGGGGGGAGGGCAGGGGGGGTCGGGCGGGAGGAGGGCAGGGGGGCAAGGCCGACGGGGGGAGGGCAGGAGGGTCGGGTGGGAGGAGGGCAGGGGGCAGGGCCGGCGGGGGAGAGCATGGGGGTCTGGCGGGGCTGGGGGCCCCACGGGGAGGGCTGCTTGGGGCCGGGGCGAGGGCGGGGGAGGACAGCGGGGGGCCGGCGAGGTCGGGGGGGGGGAGGCTCGCGGGGGACGGGCAGGGCTGGGAGCTCGCCGGCGGAAGTAGGGCCGGCGGGAGGAGGGCAGGGGGGCAAGGCCGACGGGGGGAGGGCAGGGGAGGTCGGGTGGGAGAAGGACAGGGGGACAGGGCCGGCGGGGGGAGAGCATGGGGGTCGGGCGGGGCTGGGGGGTCGCCGCTGCCACCGGGGGGGGGGGGGGAAGAGGGGGGCAGGGGCATTTTCGGGATTAAAATTTTTAATTTTGACTGGAAGGACCTTATTGAGTGGATTTGTAATCTACCGATGGACGAATTGCTAAAAATGACTAGGTCTTAATTTGCAAAAGTCGGATATCTAACGAGAGTTTTTTTTGTTATTTACCCTTATTATTATTATTATTATTGTTGTTGTTGTTGTTGTTGTTGTTGTTGTTGTTGTTGTTAGTTTTAACTACTTTTCAGCATAGAAGTTCAACGAAATTACAGTGACAAAATAAATTTTGAAAAAATTACACTAGGAGAACACAAAAAGCATTTTGAATGGTTGTAATCATTGACATGTTTTAAAACGTTCTTCTGATGGATGTTGACATTTTTTGTCCTAAAATAAACTGAAAATTTCCTGTAGGATAAGAAAATTCTTAAAAGTTAGTAAAAACGATATATGTTTTGAAAATTTTGATTTACGATAGAGTACGACAGACCATCTGTCGGAATTTGGAGTCATGCCCAAATTTTGACAGGCCGTCTGTCGAAATTTGGGCATGACTCCAAATTTCGACATATAATTTGTCGAAAATCCGACATAGCCGGTCGGGGGGTGCGCGGGTTGTGTTGGTTCGGAGTAAAGACGGTTTAATAGGGGTTGGTGAGTTGGTGGTTGGGTGGGGGTGGGGAGTTAAAAGTTGAGGGGAGTTAAAAGTTGCTGTAATGTGCAGGAGGAGCAAACCGAGAAGAAGAAAAAGAAGTAATGTTTAGTTTAATTTTTTTAATTATATTTATTACTCATATTCTAAGAAGAAGAAGGAGTGAAGTGTTTATGGTTAGACTAATTTTTTAATTATATTTATTACACAAACACTAATGCTCACCCTAACCCAAAAAATTGTATCCTAAGACTAATCTGGAACCTAATCTAGACCCCAACCCTAACTTAAACCTAATTTAGACCCTAACCCTAACCCTCTCTCTAACCCGTAAATTAAATCCTAACCTAATCCAAACCTTAACCCTAATATAAACCCAAACCCTAATATATCCCACTCTTAACCTTTTCCTAATCATATTAAAAAGTTTACTAATAACCTTAACCCCCGAACCCTAACTCTTAAACTAAATCCTAACCTAATCCAAACACCTAACCTAATCCAAACCCAATTCTAATCCTACCATTAACCTTTATCCTAATCGTATTCAAAATCCCCGATATAATCTTAGCCCTAAGCTAATGTAAACCTTAATCTTGATCCTAATATAGATCCTATTCATGACTATTTAAATATGTGTTTTGACAACCATTTTTTTACAGATGGCTAGCCAAAACGATGGTTATATACCAGAGGGGCCAACTACAGAATTGATTAAACAGCAGCGCGAGTCGCACATTTGTAGTCTGATATTTACTGGAGAGGTATCTTAAAATTTGATTAAGTTAGTCAATAAAATTTACATTTTATAGGTTTAGTAATAATATAGTTCGTATGTTTTATATATAGCTATGTGATTATAAAAGGGAAGTGCGGGTGTCGAGAACACAATACATGACGCTATGAGGGCCAACTTGGTTTTTGTAAGTTGACTAGTGACCAAGAAGCTTTGTTGCACGTATTTGGTTTTCAGTACCTTGATCAAATACGTTTTCTACGTCACGATAGAGACTTGATCCTCAGTCTAGTAGAGCGCTGGTGGCTCGGACGAAATACGTTCCAGCTACCTTTTGGAGAAATGACTATTGTCCTTAAAAATACTGCAAATATTTTAGGTCTACCTATTACAGGTGAACATATAATATTGAATGAGTCATTTTCCACTGAGACAACGATCATGGAGTACCTAGGTGTGGAGGCACCAAAATTGAAAGGCAAAGTCTTAGTGTCGTATACATGGCTCCGTCAGAATTTTATGCACATAGATCGTATTAGTGACGAAGAAATCTCAGTTGATGAGGAACAGATAAGTATTACATTTATGGTTAATATTTATGCACATAAATTATATATCAATTTAGTTTAGCTAATATAATTTTTTTCATATTTTTTAGGTCATTGCTTGCACTATAGCCTATTTACTAGGCCTTATTAATGCAGTTTTATTTTTCGACTCATCGGATATGGTAAATTTACGATTTTTGTTATTTCTGAAAATTTGACGGAACCGACAATTCATGCTTGGGGAGCGTCAATGCTGGTATATCTATACAGTGCTATGTCAGATTTTGTGCAGTTCCAGTCAAAGGACAAATTAATGAAAAAATTAAATGGATGCGCAACATTGATCCAGGTACCAAAATTATTTGAATTTGGTATACATTTAAAATTTGTACACTTATATCATATATTTTTTAGGTTTGGTCCTACGAGCATTTTTCTATCGGTATGCCACTTTCTCGTATCAGTAGCGACACACATGTATTTCCGGTAGCTTTACGGTGGACTACTGATGCAGTAGATCCCGCACACTGCGTTTACTCGGTTGCCCCGATATATCGGGGCCAATTTGATTCACTAAAGATTTCAGAGGTAAATAAAATTCATCATTCTACATCTATTTAGTTTATTCTGTTTTATTACCTTATAATTATTTGCCAAAAAACAGGTTCAAATGGTACATTACTGTATAAATCCTTATCCTTCTGAGATAGAACGAACAACATATGAATTAAGTCTCCATAGGTTTTATATAATATACCATGGAGACATAATGTATCATCCAGCTGATCGGATTATGCGACAATTCGGTATGAAACAACATATACCCGAAGAGCCGCCTCACTACAATCGTGGTAGAGGAAGTGCAACAGCAAGAGCCCATAAATTAATTCCTGCTTGGAATTCTAGACTAGCGACACATAACTGTAGAAGCATGGAAAATACTAAAGGAAATGATTCATGCGGCCAGGAAAGATCCATGCGGCTCAGAGAACTCATGCGGCTCAGGGAGTCATGCGGCATAAGAAGCTATGCGGCCCAAGGCATTCCATGCGGCTCAGAGGACACGTGGCCTGATGGTGCTCCCCTCCGACCCATGCTGCCTTAATTGCTATGACGGCTGACCCCTCTGAAAAGTTGACAGTCCTGACACAAAGGCAGGTAATTATGACTCTGTCATAATGATGAATCTCTAGGGAAGAGGAAAGAAATATCTGACACAAATCCCATGAGAGCCACAAAAATGCCACGTGGCCTTGCCACGTGGGCATTCGTATGCGGCTCGCTTCTCATGCGGCTCAGAATAAATCCTATGCGGCTCAGACCATAGAAGCCTCATGCGGCTCGAGCAAAAGACTTCCCATGCGGCTCAGAGTGAATCCATCCTATGCGGCTCAGGCCATGAAAGCCTCATGCGGCTCGAGCGAGGACTTCTCATGCGGTTCAAGAGGATCATGTCTATGCGGCCCAGGCGGATATATACCTATGCGGCCCACAAGGATTACTCCTCTGTGGTTAGAGGACTCAAGTGAGGGCCACTGCCCACGCAGCCCTGACACGTGGGCTTAACCATATGCGGCTCACATTCATATGCGGCTCACATTCATATGCGGCTTACATTCATATGCGGCTTACTAGTCATGCGGTCCAGATCCCCCCAGAAGCTCCTAGGACACGTGTCCTAAACCGATTAATTTCTCGGATTTGCTGCCATTAGAGATTGGGTCAAATCCCAATAAATCTGGGACACGTGGCAGAAGAATAGATCTGATTTTTTCGCAGATATCAGAAGATCAGTATAAGGAAGATTTATTCCAATCAGCATTAATTGCTCATGGGATTTGGTGTAATCTACACCTAATGGCCCAGATTCATCATAATCAAAACGAATGGCCAAGATGGACCAATCCCCAAGCCGCTGCCATCTCTAAAAGCTAATCATTGGCAACCCTAATGATCACATCCCACTATTATAAATAGTAAGGTGCCATTCCCTTGTAAAGATATACAATATCAAAGAGAAAAAGATATACAATTTTAGGGGAAAAAATACGTATATACACAGAGACTCCCCAATAGTCAGAGAGAAGAATACACAGAGAGAGAGAGAAGCCAGAGGAGCAACAGAGGAACAAGAAGAGCATTTCTTCGTCAACGCCAACCATCTTTTCACAGGAGCCAAGACTGCATACCGATCGTCCAAGGAGTAAGGCAGGGCTGCCGTCGCCTTCCCGAGCCTCAATCGTCACCCCCCAGAATCTAAAATAAACAATTGTACTTAGACTGCTGTACCTAGGTTTTCGTCCATAGGTTTTCTTTGTACAAGCGAGTTTGTAACGTGAAGTAAAAGTTCGGTCCTCCGATAATTGTTCTGTTCTTTTATATTTTATGGTAAACACGATGGCGACTCTGCTGGAGACTAACTTCTCCACGGCTGAGGAGTTGGTGACGCAATCGGATGCAGCCAAGCTTGGCTCCACTCAACAAAAGATGGTCGCCTGGTTCGACCAACAGGCGTTCGAAGAGATGCTCTCCGACAAGAGCACTGGCCCGGTCCAGAAGCGAGCCCGCACAAAGAAGGCCCGTAAGGAGTGGAGACCCCGATCCTTCGTTCCTGCTGAAGCTCTTGCAGAGACACCCTCTGTTGTTCAAGACGGCGAGCAAGATTCCCCTGCGGCCCCACTTCAGATCGTAGACAACTCTGCTGTCCCCAAGTCCGGCAGAAGAAAATACTATGATGCTGGACTTGCAGGGGCAAAGAGGAACTCTATGAGATCCGAGCCGCATAAGGTTATCAACCGCAGGGAGAAAGCTCATGCGGCTACATCCTTCAGCCGCAGGGAGAAAGCTCATGCGACTACATCCTCCAGCCGCATGAAGAAAACTCATGCGGCCATATCTATCAGCCGCATAGCTTATGCGGCTACAGTTGCCAACCACACGAATGAAACTCATGCGGCTGTGGGAGTCAATCGCTTGCAGAAAATCCATGCGGCCACAATTACCAACCGCATGCGGCCAGCCTGTACGGTCGTGACTCCTAGCCGTACGAAAATAATTCGTCCGATGGCAGAAGACAACCGCATGCAGACAGCCTGCACGGTACCCAACTCTAGCCGCATAGCGTCCGTTTCACGCTTCTCTCGATCAGTCTTCGACCGTCTCTCATGCGGTCCTAACCCTGATGATTCTCTGGATGATAAGCCAGACTCTGTGGTACCCAACTTGGACTCCTCCTATTACGCACCCGCAAGTGCTAAAAGGAGGAAGTCTAGGGCAGCGCGGGCTCATCAAGCCCAGTCAGCTGTCCCAACCTCTGACTATCGAGGCGTCCCGTTGACTATCACACGGGCCTCGGATGGGAAGTTGTATACAACCGCTCGAGTATAGCCCCCGGCGGCAAACGGACAGAGTAGTTCTTCTGACCTGCGGGAGGCGATCCTCCACAAACGCAAGGAAAGAGAAGGAGTGTCGGCATGCAAAGAGTCCTCGCTTGGACATCGCTGTACTCAAATCATCGTCAATTGCTTCTGCAACAACGCGGCAGTGCCGGACGATCGGCCGTCCGTCTTCCAAAGGCTACAGCACCCGAGCTCAGAAGATGAGGCACCTCCTGTTGTCTCCTGCAATTCCGCTCAAAAGGTCCCCGCCGAAAGGAGGGGAAAAAAGACGAGTATCTCCAGTCCTAAGATATCAACCACCACAGCTAAGAAACTATTGTCTAAACGGTTGTCCTCTACTGGTGTATTCCAACACACCCGTTCAAAGACGAAATTTACCGCGGTGGGAAATTCATCATCCACATCACTGGAGGTTGAGGGAACTGGGGGTAGCACTCCTCCGAACATCCGCAACAATCTGATGTTTCAAAGAGCCGAGCCCGGACAAACAATTCTTCCATCAGGGGCAACAGACGTCGATGTCCCTAAGGACATCCGTAACTCTCAAGACGAAGCAAGCTCTGAAGCTGGGGATACCGTTCCCTCCGAGTCCGAGCCTGAAGAGAACATTCCTACCTATCCCGATGACTTCTCGGTGCACGGGTACGACTCGGAGGGCACATCCTCCACCGTTCCTTCCATCCCTACTCATGTAAGGACGGTGTTCATGACGGACAGCAATCAAGGCAGTTCCAATGATCACCAACGCATCGACAATCTCGAAGCCATATTACTTGCTTTGGTCAAATCTGTAGACGAGATTAAAGCGGCCCTGCCCACTCTACAAGGAGGAACGCCTGGTCAAACAAGCACGGGCCCCGCGGTCAATATAGATTCAAACTCAGCGGCACCAAACCCGGGCAATAATCCTCCCGAAATAACAGCCCCTACCGCGACAGATGAGACCCGAGAAGTAAGAAGAGAGGTCCAGGAGCTCCGAGCCATGTTCCATGCCCGAGAGAACGCTCAAGATCTCAGAATACGGCAACCATACCCTGCTGAATGGAGGGATGTTCTATTCCCACCAAGATATAAGCCGTTCAATATCAACCCGTATGATGGCAAAACCTCAGCAAGTCGGTACATCACTTACTTTGAGGTCACCACCGACCATCTGCCTCATGATGATGCGATCCTCATACGGTTATTCATCGGGGCATTGGAAGGTGTCGCCTTCGATTGGTACCGCAATCTACCGGACAACTGCATCCACTCCTTCGCCGGCTTCAAGCGCCTGTTCTTGGAACGATTCTACGAAGTAGGACAGGACGTCACTATGTCCACTCTCATGGACGTCGTCCAAGGGGAGAAGGAGTTGACAAGAAACTACATCGAGCGGTTCCGCCAGACCGCCATGAAGCTGTCCTCCGGAAATCCAGATTCCTCTTTGATTGAGATCTGCCAAAAGAGACTGCTTCCAACAATCAGCCTCTGGATGGGCGAACCTGGGACCAACCCCGTCACAGAACAACTAGTGTGCACTTTGCCGGCAATCACGGACTTCAGATTGTTATTATAATGGATGTTCCCCACAAACATCCCACCTCTGGTAGGGGTTAAAGTCTCCCCCATCTTCCGATCTAACGGGAGCATATTAAACCAAGGTAACGGGAAGTGTCGCTCCATTTGGGGGATGCGAATCGCCATCCCGTTAGAAACAAAGTTCCAGTCCTCCGATACCTCCAGGACATGATCGTTCTCCACGGTCAAGGCGTCTCCAAAAAAGAACGCAGGCTTCAAATACTCCCCTTCAAATTTCTCGGAGTTCATCATAGCATTAAGGAAGTAAAAAGACTGATTCTTGATGGCATTCAATCTAACCGTAGGCTCATCGCTCGGAAACTGGTCAGCCATATACTGGACAATATGGTCATACCTATAGCCGAGAGCGGCTTGAGCGCTACCCACCAAGAGTTCTCCAGCGGCGTTAACCGACAGGTTCACTGAAGAACAAACAGAGAAAAGTAAGTTAAACGGAGGGATAAAACAAGAGAGAGCCGATTGGGTGCTCTCAAACCTCATGCGGCTCAAGAAGACATCCATGCGGCCCCATGAAGCTCTCAAAAATCTCATGCGGCTCCGTACAATAAAAAGTCTATGCGGTTTAGCGTCACTTATGCGGCTTCGCCAGTAAGGCACGCATACAGACGCGGTAGTTCTCTTATGCGGCTTGCAGCTCAGCCATAGGGCGAACATGCGATTTACAAAGGCTCGTGCATAAAGTATGCGACGTAACCATGGCGGTTGGGGTTCTTTAACTCATGTATTGTCCTTACCAATAATGGGGGGTGAACGTCAGGATGAACATCAGGTACGGCGACGGGCGGAGTAGCAGCCGCAGCCGGGGTGGAATTGGAGGCCGCCTTCTTGCCCTTTACAGCCACGGTCTTCTTGGGAGCCATTAATTATCAAAAGAGGAGAAGGGCGGTCGAGATAGGGAAGGCCTGAGGAAGAAGAAGGAAAATAAAGAAGTCTTCTCTCTCTTCAAACTCTTCCTATTTATAGGAAGACGGGAGAAGGAGTACACATGGGCCAATGACCGACTCATGAAGAGCGTAACCGACTCCTTGGGTTTCGTCTCCAAGATTCACCCAAGGCGTCAAATCTGAAAGATTTAATGAGCTGACTCTTGGGATTCCCTCCTACAAAGACGGCGCTGAAAAGAATTTAAGGCAATTAAAGACCTGCACACGTGGCAAGCAGCTATGCGGTTGAACAGTCTCCTGCGGCTAAGTCACTTATGAGGCTGAATAATTCATGCGGCCGAGACTTCTATGCGGTCAGAATTCTATATGCGGCTAGAGGAACCCAGCCATGCTTCTTATTCAAAGTATTTCAATTTTACAAATTGAAAACTTTGAAGGGGGTCCTGTAGAAGCATGGAAAATACTAAAGGAAATGATTCATGCGGCCAGGAAAGATCCATGCGGCTCAGAGAACTCATGCGGCTCAGGGAGTCATGCGGCATAAGAAGCTATGCGGCCCAAGGCATTCCATGCGGCTCAGAGGACACGTGGCCTGATGGTGCTCCCCTCCGACCCATGCTGCCTTAATTGCTATGACGGCTGACCCCTCTGAAAAGTTGACAGCCCTAACACAAAGGCAGGTAATTATGACTCTGTCATAATGATGAATCTCTAGGGAAGAGAAAAGAAATCTCTGACACAAATCCCATGAGAGCCACAAAAATGCCACGTGGCCTTGCCACGTGGGCATTCGTATGCGGCTCGCTTCTCATGCGGCTCAGAATAAATCCTATGCGGCTCAGACCATAGAAGCCTCATGCGGCTCGAGCAAAAGACTTCCCATACGGCTCAGAGTGAATCTATCCTATGCGGCTCAGGCCATGAAAGTCTCATGCGGCTCGAGCGAGGACTTCTCATACGGTTTAAGAGGATCATGTCTATGCGGCCCAGGCGGATATATACCTATGCAGCCCACAAGGATTACTCCTCTGTGGTTAGAGGACTCAAGTGAGGGCCACTGCCCATGCAGCCCTGACACGTGGGCTTAACCATATGCATCTCACATTCATATGCGGCTCACATTTATATGCGGCTCACATTCATATGCGGCTCACTAGTCATGCGGTCCAGATCCCCCCAGCAGCTCCTAGGACACGTGTCCTAAACCGATTAATTCCTCGGATTTGCTGCCATTAGAGATTGGGTCAAATCCCAATAAATCTGGGACACGTGGCAGAAGAATAGATCTGATTTATTCGTAGATATCAGAAGATCAGTATAAGGAAGATTTATTCCAATCAGCATTAATTGTTCATAGGATTTAGTGTAATCTACACCTAATGGCCCAGATTCATCATAATCAAAACGAATGGCCAAGATGGACCAATCCCTAAGCCGCCGCTATCTCTAAAAGCTAATCATTGGCAACCCTAATGATCACATCCCACTATTATAAATAGCAAGGTGCCATTCCCTTGTAAAGATATACAATATCAAAGAGAAAAAGATATACAATTTCAGGAGAAAAAATACGTATATACAGAGAGACTCCCCAATAGTCAGAGAGAAGAATACACAGAGAGAGAGAAGCCAGAGGAGCAACAGAGGAACAAGAAGAGCATTTCTTCGTCAACGCCAACCATCTTTTCACAGGAGCCAAGGCTGCATACCGATCGTCTAAGGAGTAAGGCAGGGCTGCCGTCGCCTTCCCGAGCCTCTATCGTCACCCCCCAGAATCTAAAATAAATAATTGTACTTAGACTGCTGTACCTAGGTTTTCATCCCTAGGCTTTCTTTGTACAAGCGAGTTTGTAACGTGAAGTAAAAGTTCGGTCCTCCGATAATTGTTCTGTTCTTTTATATTTCATGGCAAACAATAACATCTCATATTTGTCTCAGAACATAGCAACTATGGAGGTGTCACGACCCGCACCCAGTGTAGGGGCACGAGAAGTGGTTACGTCCAGCCTACGTACGCCACAGTGTCGGTGGTAGAATGCTGTCCTAGATCACATGCATCTAACAGTTATAAGGTACCCGTACAGTTATACTCTCCGAATGGAGGAATAATATAAAGTACAACTCAATCACAGCTAAGGTAGAAGTACGATAAGATAGATGGATAATAACAACAGAATCCACAGATGAGATACAAGATAAGAGAGAACTAAATGTCTATGATAAACAACTCCACAATATCCAGAATAACAAATCCCCAAATAAGTACAAGTGTATCCAAACAAAACTGAATGATAAGTAAGATACTGGTCTAGCTAACTAGCCTAAACTACTGGGGTAATGTCCTCTGCAAGTGCTGGGTCCTCCTGGGAGTCCAGCTCATATGTGTCATCTAGGCCTGCTCTATAGTATGTGGGACAGAACTCCTCAATGTCATCTGTAATATTTTTAACAGGTCCAGTCAGGACAGGAGCGAGCACAGTACATCTCACGCTGTTCATAATATGACAGGATATATAAATATACAATAGAGTAAGATACATAAAATGCTGAAGGATATACATAAAGTAAAAAAAAAGAGAACTGTAATGTAAATAGATACTATAAGTAGAGAACTAACAGTGAACTAGTGATTTAGAGTACAAGATAGATATGTGAACAGCTTGAATTTGCACATGAGTAATCTAAGAGTTTGCACATGAGTATACTACTTTAGAATTGTTCACATGACCATTTATACTCTCCCGTACCCCAATCAATACACAAGGATCCAGACAGGTTATGTTATTGCACATGATATCACATGAAGGCCCATAATAGGGTGCACATGATTGTATACATGGGGGCCCCGTGAACATGAGAGTACATGAATCACGAGAGTGCACATGAATGGTGAAAGCACCGGAGTACATGATGAAAGTGAAACGCACATAACATACTGTAACCCGATGCTCCCGAGGGGGATAACATCTCATAAAGGGATCTATATAGTACCAATCCGTGTTAACAACATGACAGCATCAAGTAAAGTAATCTAGAGCGTAAATGTAAATCCTATCAAGTATGAAACGGTCAGAGAATGTACTCGCCTGATATCCTGAGTATCTGAAATAAAATACTGTATGAGGAGTGGTGTCTGGCTCCTATTCAGAACAGTACAAGTCACAACATATCCAAATTGGTAAAATAGACTGCTACAATGTATTCTACATAATGTTTGGGTCAATCTAGGCTAAAGTCAACCTTTGGTCAACTCTAGTCAACTACTCTAGTCAAACTAGGTCAACTAGGTCAAACCTAACCCAGACAAGTCTCACTAAGCCTAACCATATCTACCTAGCATTCACACATCATCACAAAGCCATACTAGTCTAACAACACATAATCTCATGTGTATACATTACCATATACACATAGGAATACACATAGGGATACACATAGGCTATATGCCATATACAATCTATATGGCATGCACACATATTTATTTACGACATATATACACTAAAATTATAGGCAATGAGCATATATATATATATTTATTACATATTCATAACACAAGGCTATATATATATATATATATATATATATATATATATATATATATATATATATATATATATATATATATATATATATATATTTTGGAGAAACCAAAATTTATTGAAACGTAAACAACACAGAGCACGCAGAACCGGCCCACACAAAACCCACACACGGAACCGGCCCAAGCAAAGACCAAATAAAAACAGACATTTGAAAATTCAAAATCCGCACGCCACCCCAGGGGGGGCACGTGGCCGCTCCATGCGGGGCCCGAGGGGAGCTGACCTGGCGCGGGGCCCGAGGGGGATGGGGCGTGCCCCGAGGGGCCTCGGGAGACCCCGCGCGCTGCCATCGAGGAGACCAGGCAGGGAGGATCCGCCGACGGAGGGAGGGCGCGTCGCCAGGGGCGGCGACCCGAAGGCGCCGGAGACGGAAGCGCCGGGGAGGATCTGTCGGGGAGGGAAGGGATCGGCACCGGGGGCGGCGAAACGAGGGCGTCGGAGACGGACGCGACCGGGGGCGACTCCACGAAGGAGGAGGGGAGGAGTAGGAGCAGCGTCAAGGTGGCCGCTGCCGGGAGGGGAAAGCCGCAGGCGGGGGAAAGGATGCCGGCGCGGGCAGACCGGGGGAAGGCCCACGTAGAGGAGGTCGGAGACGCGACGGAGACCGGGGACGACGGCCGGAGGCAAGGTCACGGCGGCGTTGGGGAAACGTCGGGGGAACCAGGGGCGAGTCAACCCCGGGGGGCCACGGCCTGGGGGGGAGGCCCGGCGAGGGCGCCGGTCCCAAGTGGGGGAGGACGGCGAAGACGTCGGCAGGAGCTCCCCACGCTGACGGGAAGCCGCCTCCTCCGGGGACAGAGGGAGGCCAGCGGGCCGCGACAGGCGGGACCGGAGCGGGGATCCAGAACCACCGGCGGGTGAAGGGGTCCTGCCAGAGGGATCCTGCCGACGACTCCGTCGAGAAGGAAGACGGGTCGAAGCGGGCGACAGGAGGAGGGAGGGAGACCGAGGGGGGGCGCGGAGGACGGGAGAGCCGGGGGCCCGTCGGCGGCCGCTACAGGGGGAAGAGCCGGGGGGAGGACGAGGGAGGGACCGCGGCGAGGGCGGCCGGCGGCTCGGAGGTCTGCGACTGGAAGGGGGGCGCCGCGGCCGAGAGAGGGAGCTGCGCTGCGGCAGGGGTGCCGGCCAAGGGGGGTGGCGGGCCTGGAAGAGTCCGCGGAGCGTGATGGATGCCGGAGCTGAAAGGCGGGGGCAGAGCAGGAGACGGCCGCGGGCGCCGACCTCGGCGAAGCCGAGTGCGCCGAGGGCAGCGGCGGTGGCGCCTGGGGGGAGAGGAGTAGGAGGAAAGCCCGCCACACGACAGGCAACTGCCAGCCCAGGACGGGGGGGGGGGAGGAACACCCCACCGGGGGGGCGGCCCGAGGAGACTCGGCCGAGCCAAGAGACCGGGGGCGGTGGTCGTCCGGCGGGAGAGGGGGCTCCCTGCGGCAGACTGCCACCGGCCATAGCCGGAAGGGGGGTTCGAGGGGTGGGAGGTCTCCACCGAACGAAACCCAGATCCACATCCCGTATATATATATATATATATATATATATATATATATATATATATATATATATATATATATATATATATATATATATTGAAGCAATTGGTACTTGTGGCGAACTCGCCTCCACTGAGGCTCAAACTTCCGACCACTTGGGCCGTATGCATCTCTCTTAACCACTAGGCTAGAGGTCATTTGCATATATATATATATATATATATATATATATATACACACACAAAATAGAGAGAGGAATAGAGTGACAGATATCTACATGTGTGTGTGTCCTGTGTGTGTGAGTGACAGTAAAGGGTGTAACAAAGTGTTATCAGGTTTACATGTGTGTGTATGTGTATGAATAGAAAATCAATGTGTGAGTGTGTGTAAGGGGGTGTGTGTGTATAGATTCCTGTGTGTATGTGTATGAGTTTGTGAGTGACAGTACAAAGGGTCTTAGGTCAGTTCATGTGTGTGGATGTGTATGAGTGTCAGTGGTGTGTGTCAATACTGTTCTCAGTTTTCAGTGTGCATAGATGTGTGTGTATGTAAATTCAAGATTCAATGTGTATGTGATTTACCATGTGTGTTCTCAGGTTTGTGTAATGTGTGTGTGTGTGTAATATATTCTCAGTTTAACAGTGCAATGTGTGTGTGTGTAGATGTAAACAGTGTATCAATTTTCAGAAAATTCGAATTCAGTTTACACATGACAGTGTATCAATGTATACATAAACAGTTTTCAGGTTTAGACAGCCCAATGCATATTCGAAAACCTAAAATCCTATGCTAACAGTAATCCTAGCATTGTAGGTTAATCTCAGACATAAACGTATGATCTAAACATGATAATTAACCATTCAAAATCAGTTAACCTAATTTAAAACTCAGAGAAATCAGCTAAGAGTCCTAGTTATCAAAAAATAGGAAAATCCCTAAATTCGAATTCTAATACAACTAATATTCGATTTTAATGGTTGGTAATTAGAGTATCATATGTGAATGTGTCATATGTGTGTCATGGTGTCCAAAACTGGACACGAACGTGTCTAAAACCATTTCCCACACTCGTGTTTACACTAACAGTGCACAGTCTCATGCATATATTCAACCCACTCGTGGACACGACACACGACACGTGTGTCCATGTGGTCACGTCCATGTGTAGCCCAACAGTAGGGCTACACATTGCACACACCACGACGTGTCCAAGTCGTCTCTAGTGTGGACACGAAACGCGTGTCAGTGCGCGTTATGCGATTGTGCGCGCACGGTACGTGTCCAGTGCGGGCACGATTTCTTTCTGTGTAGTGCACCATATGATCCCAAATTTTGGGAGGATAGTGTCAGTCATGTGCTTCGTGTCTCTACAAATTTTCGTGTCCAGTGGTTGTAACGCCCCAGTCCCAAAATACGTCGGACTAGAAACGTATCATGCCAGCTGTCTACATACGAAGTATACTCCAATATATGGATATCTCGTATGTACACATAAGCTGTAAAATATAGTAACCATGAAGCTAATCTCATCCACAAACCAATATATCATAAAATCAACTTATTAAAGTCATTTGTACAAACGTTGGGCAGAGACAAAGTCCACTACCAACTATCTCAAAATAAAATGCTACCAACTATCTCAAAATAAAATATACAAGAAGTGAATCGATAAAATATCAAACGAACCAAGCGCAATTCTCTTCGAAGGAAAGGAGAAGATCATGGCCTTGGTTAGAACACCTGCAGTAAATCATGAAAGCATACACCTGGAGAGATAACCAGGTCCTCAGAGGGACGTAACAAGATACAGGAAGAACATGCCATGTAACTGCATAAGTAAAAAAATACTATAAACTACAACACAACAGGGTACCTAACCATCTATATGATATGCACTTTGAGGACAACGTTCTACGCAGGGGCTGTACGGATTAACGCAAGCAAGTAATAAAGAGTGGCCGTCAAGTAGCGCTCATCCGAGACACTATCGGCCGGGCAGCAAGTAGCGCTCATCCGAGTCACTATCACCCATAAATGTGTAAAAATTAAATGTAGCCTCTACGCTAGTAGCTGTCCCCTCCCCCAAATGATACTATACCTGTATCGTAACCACGACACACCAACACGTGTCATTTCTACGACACGGTTTATATTCAATAACTGTCAAGTCTTCTAACATGCATCTATTGACAGTTATTCCTACGCATGCGCACGGGTGATCAGCCAACACGCAAGTGACCACTACATGATACTCATAACTTACATACAACTCGTGATACAATCGTGACAAGTTAATGACATGCACTCTATTGACGGTAGTCACTTAACTCTAGGTTCACATGCAAGAAGAAAATAATAAACAAGGAATATAGATAAAATAACTGAAATAAAATGCAACTAAATGTAAGTAGTAAATATGGCAAGGTATTTTACCTGATTTTGTGCTGTAAATATGAAACGCCGCTCCCGCGTCCACGCCTCCGGAACCCGACGCTCCTAGATAATTAATTAACTAAATTAAGTCACTACTTATGAAACTTACGATACGACTTAATTAGTCAAAGTAATGTGTTAAAATTATATTCAATCTCCCGTGGAACCATTTAGATCCATACAACCACACACAGGTTCTACGAGACATCGAAACACAGTTTTAGGATTTCTAACTTTTAATTAGTCGGTTATGCCCCTAATTCAATAACATACTTAAAAATCATATAAAAATCATAAAAATAATATTTAAACTAATTTTCTACAGATTTATCTCTGAAATTCCAGAATTAATATTTCTAAAGACATTTATGGCTAGTTGATTAATAAGTCAGCTAGTCTACCCAAAACTCGCCCGGGATATAGTTAATGACTCAAAATTGCTAAAATAAACAAAAATATATTTTAAATAGTAATAAAATAATTTATTTCATAGAATAATATCAGAGGTACAAAGGTTGAGTTATACTACAAGTTTGGGACATTCTAGGTCAGCCGGTTACCCGAAATTAGCTAGTTCTGACCTACAATTTTGTCGACCATATTTGAGTTGCTAAAATCATGAAAAAATACTTAAAAATCGTAATTTATTTATATGAACACACATAAAATTTAGTTTAAAAAATAGGCACCAATAACTCATAGTTTCTTTACAATGGGATTAATTTTGATACTACCGACACATGAATATTACGCATATATCTCATGAAACCTTTATGGATGATTATACCTAAAAAAATCCATCAAAATATGATTTCTAAAGAATTAATAACATATTTTCTACAAAATTTTAGCAAAGATTTTTAGAAAAAAAGATTTGGGTTCTTACCAAAGATCCTTGCTAGAAAGGGTGATGATGACTTCTTTTCACCAAAGCTCCAATATTTTCTGCTATCCTTGCTTGCTAATCCTTTCTTGGTGAGTATGGGAGAGTTGATAATGGCTATAGAGGATTGGATGGAGGAGATGGAGTTTTTAGGGTTTGTTTTGAGGGGTTTCGGGGATGTATGGTGGAGGAGATGAGTTTTTGTGAAAGATGGAGAGATGTGCAATGGAGGAGATGATGTATAGATGCTATGGAAAGTTTGTTGCTGCCAAAATTATGAAGAGGGAGAGGGGTTTGGTCAGCCAAAGGTGAGGGAGAGAAAGATTAGGATTTGGTTAAGGTTTGGGATAAGTTGGTATATTTAAACATATCCTTAAATGAATTTTAAGCAATCTAGGATTTAAATCCTATTTAATTTGATGAATTCGGCTATGGGGGGTTGCTTGGCCAAAATTAGCATGGTGGGGGTCCACTTGGAATGATTTGGTTGTTTGGTGAGTTGGCAAGTTGATTGGATTGAGGATTTAAAAAAAGGGTTTCCTAATATAGAACTATTTAATTCTATCTATATAATTACACTACAAAATCTGAATTAAATACAAATAGATATAATTATTAATATTTATTAATGTCCAACATGCCTACATAGGGTTGGGTTTGGCTTGGAAGAGGTTTGGAAAGGTTTGGTGCAACCGGGTCTCCTAAAAAGTCATAAAGACTTTCTTAACTAATTAATTAAATAAAAATATAACTTGTGCCATAATTTGAATGGTTAACATGAAAGAGATTACAATATGACCATGGCATTCCTAACATGGCTAACATACTAGTTAAAGCACCCGACCACGCTAGGTATGCTATACTTTCTAGTCGTCTTGCATATTCAAACTCAACCATGGCTATAGTCCTTTTATATAATATAAATACGATAAAAATAAATTAGAAATAAATAAAATACAAAAATAATTTAAATATTCCTTTAAATTATAAGGGGTTTTACATCCTACCCAACTTATGATAATTTCGTCCTCGAAATTAAAAATAATCATAATATCAAGAATTGCGAGATTTTGTACGGAGGTAGAGTAGGTACGTCAAATCTTAGCTCAATTTTTGAAAGGATGGAGGGGTGGTTGTCATAGGAATCCCAATTGACCTCATATTCTATAAGATGGGGTATGCTTCCTTCCAGACTCTACCCAACTTATAGAAGTTGGCCACCCGTAAAGATCGTCGTCATTACAAGACCTTGAGGAGGACAATTTCTAGGGAGGGCACGAGAATAATGGACACTTCTGACCGCAGTCTTGGATTCTAAGTGAGCCTCGATAACACCATAACGTTCTTGGTCAATAACAACTATAAGAAAGTTACTACAATCAAACATTGTCACCCTAGGGGTCATGCTTCTGACAAGCTGGTAGCGACCTCTTGTTGGAATATACTAAGGTGTGTCGGTTCAGAAGGATTCGTTCTACGTCTAACATGGAAAACTAAGAAGTGAGCTTGAAAACTTAGGAAAGAAGAATTTATAGCCAAGTGATGAGAATCGATGATAATTAAAGAACCCAGGCTATAGAATACGGTTAGGCAAGTGTTTTGAAAACTCTAAGTCAAAACGACTAATATGTGTGGGCTGATGTTTGGTGTTGTGTAGGAGGCGATAAAATGGCGTTCAACATAACTATACATTTAGGAACTTGCTAATTCGACACACACAAAATTCATCCGAGTTATGGGATTGATTGAGGGTCACTAGTGAAGGTAACAAACTTGGATAACACGAATTAAAAAGTAGCAAATAATTCGGTAGTTCAAAGAAAATAATTTGACCATTGGGAGATGTGGTTCCCTGAGAGAAAACTGGATACTAATCGTCTTGGTTGAGAATTGGATTTAAGTGAACGATTAGAATCATTCTCGAGTGCTCAAAAATAATTGGGAGGGCACGATAACAATTCTAGAGTTGAGGAATGAGGAGTAGTTAAAGGCAAGGATACAACCACATGAGTCGGTCGGTGGCTATCTACATTTGTGTGTAAATAACTGATAGGGCAACCAAAGATGATACCTTGAGTCCATCTAGCAAGTACAGTGCCTTGTCTTTCCAAAATAAGTAAAAGATAAGAACAACAAAGGTTTCAAAGACAGTGCGATTGAGTACGAATACGGGGTTCATAGGCGACGAAAATAATTCAAAAGGGAATTTCCAAGGCTGTCGCGGATGAGACTCTAAGGCAAGTTTAACTATGTCTCCATCCACGTAGAATAATACATGAAAAGCGAACCAAAGTACAATAGGTTGATCAGACCATCATGCACCGGTTCTGATTAGACAATATGTTAGTGGGTGCACCCAATAAAATATGTCATGATCAAGCTCGAAAAAGATAAGCTTGCAAAACTAAGGCTAAATTAGCAGCATCAGGTTGTTGAAATATAAGTCCTAGTATTCTTCACTTATGGCTTGGTTGTCTATATAAGTTAAGGTCCTCTGAATTTCTAGTATATGTGAACTCATTAACTGGGTCATAAGACAAAGGGTTTGTTAGGTCGCCAGGTATTCTACCCAACTTACATGAGTTAAACTAGTAGTGTGATGGGACAATGGTCAAGCAATCACGGTAAGGCACAAGGTTCAACATTAAGGGATTTAGTAGAACATATTCACATATCGGATTAAAGGATTGAGTCGAGGTTGGATCTCTTAATTGAAGTCGAAAAGTATTTTGGTGTCATGGTAGAGGTTATAGTTTAGCCATGTGGACCAGAAAGTCATATCATGAAAATAGTGTACAAGAAGACGTGTTTTAGTGGGACATGATATATCTACATGAAGGTGGGCTCGTCTAGGTCTTACATATGAAATTTGTTGGAAGGAAAAGTCTAGTGTCGTGTTCCAAATATCCAAGTCATGGTAAGGGATGCCAAAAGATCTAAAGTAGAAAGTGGGAGTTCATGTGGTGACAATTAATGCACCAAGATAAAGAAGATCAGGTTAAAGCATAAAATAAAATTAATTAGAGAATCCAATAAAATTATTTAGGGACATAGTTCCAAAGAGAAGATAGTCCATTAGATGAATACAGTTAAGGAACAATCATATCATCTTCCAAATTTTAAATGGTTAGAAGGGCACAATAAAAGATCTAGGTTGGAGGAAAGGTCGAGCGAGTCAAGATTGAGATACAGTCACATGGTTTGGTAGATGACAAACAACACTTGTGTATATACTATCATCATAGTCATGAGTGATATGAAAATTTGTGTGGAATACTTCTAACTCATTAGGGCTATCTTTGTGGCCTACCATTAAAATTTTAACTCGTATTTCCTCCAAAAATTTCTAAATAAATTTTCAAAAATAAACCACCAAAATTTGTATTCACTCCAAGCCGTTCAAATTTATCATAAAAATTTAAATCACTTTTATAAATCTCAAAACAAATTTTTATCATGTTACTACTGACTTTTTCAAAATTTTACATAATCAATTCAACTTTTAAATTCAAGAGTTCATAAAACATGATTCAATATATAAAATATCCATAATCAATCAGAACTTTAAAATTCTACAAAAATTAATAGCTCCCCAGATAGAAATTTCTAGCACCTTACAAAGCAATCTTAAAATTTTAGCTTAATATTTTAATGCACTCATCAATTATAACATCTATTCGTACTAAGTCATTCCAATATAATCACAACTTTTAGATGGTAACTTTATTTGATCAATCAAAACAACCTTATCACATCATTAATATATTTTTATTTATTTATTTATTTTTTTCCAAAAATTTTGTAATGTTAGCAATCCAACATTAAACTAAATTTTTAAAATCTTATTAGTCATAAATTTTTTTTTTAAACCAAAAATCTAAATATATTTGTAAATCCTCCATCATAGGAAACAATTTAAAATAAAAATTCTCAAAAATTATTTTCATAACTTTCAAATATTTTAAACCAAAATTTACCATCATTACTTCCACTTAAAATTCAAAATTTACTAAACGTGAAAATCGCAAGTTGTACGACGCAAATTTAAATAATTTCTACAACCACATTTGAAATCTAAGATCATTTTCAAACCCAATTTATAACTGTTCAAAGGTGTATAACTATAACCCAATAAATCATAGATATCACAACTCAAAAAAACTAAATCAATTTTATATTTGATCAAATATGTATAACTATAACTCCATAATTCATAAATATCAAAAATTAAAAAATCCAATCAATTTTTTTAAATCAATGGTATAAAGATTCTAGCTATTTTTTTTCTTTTTCTTCCTGCAGTATCAATCCTATGGTGTTTACTATTTAGAAATCTCAAGATTAAAACTTTCCTTGGTAATATCCTACTTTACAAATTACTACTCATTAAATCATACTTTTTTTTAAAAAAAAAAAAGCCTTTTTTTAACTCAATTAGAGTCTTAAATGTATTCCAATTGCCAATATAACCATTCTAGTCATGTGTTTGACCTATGAGCATATACTAGTGTAGTCATCTTCCTAGTTGACACTAAGTACGAAAATAAAATTCAACGGTAGAAAGGAATCAAGCAAGATGCAATTCAAGAAAGTCGAACGAGAGTTCGGAATTTGAAGCCAAGGAAAGAGGTCAAGCTGTATGAATGAGATTCCTAGATTCTAATCCTATGTTGCAGGCTCACATCAGTACAGTAACGTAACCGAAGTGACAAACTCGACCTGCATGGACCACCACAAAAACATGTAACGTCCCAGTCCCAAAATACATAGGACTAGAAACGTATCATGCCAGCTGTCTATATACGAAGTATACTCCAATATATGAATATCTCGTATGTACACATAAGCTGCAAAATATAGTAACCATGAAGCTAATCTCATCCATAAACCAATATATCATAAAATTAACTTATTAAAGTCATTTGTACAAAGGTTGGACGGAGACAAAGTCCACTACCAACTATCTCAAAATAAAATGTACAAGAAGTGAATCGATAAAATATCAAACGAACCAAGCGCAATTCTCTTCGAAAGAAAGGAGAAGATCACGGCCTTGGCTAGAACACCTGCAGTAAATCAAGAAAGCATACACTTGAAAAGATAACCAGGTCCTCAGAGGGACGTAACAAGATACAGGAAGAACATGCCATGTAACTGCATAAGTAAAAAATATTATAAACTACAACACAACAGGGTACCTAACCATCTATATGATATGCACTTTGAGGACAACGTTCTACGCAGGGGCTGTACGGATTCACGCAAGCAAGTAATAAAGAGTGTCCGTCAAGTAGCGCTCATTCGAGACACTATCGGCCGGGCAGCAAGTAGCGCTTATCCGAGTCACTATCACCCATAAATGTGTAAAAAGTAAATGTAGCCCCTACGCTAGTAGCTGTTGTAAGCCCCCTGAATTTCCGGGATTATTTTGAAATTTCTAAATGAATTATTTTTCGATAATTTATTTTTGATTTAATTAATTTTGATCATTAAATTCTCTTTACCGTGACTTAGAATTCTAGAGCATCAGGGATGCCAGTCTCTGGAAACTTTCTTCTTGAAGTTTGTAGTAGACGAGATTATCTTCATATTGATATATCGTGTCCCACTTGAACTTGTTTCCTTGTACTCTTTTTGCTTCGTACAAGTTTGGGTCAATTTAGACCATTTAATTATTAATTGAATTCCTACTCTTTTCCTTGATCATCATATGCACGTTACCGTGACTTTTAATTTAGGAGCACCAGACCAGTCGTTTTCTCAGAACCAACTTCTCATGAATGATCTACTCGAGACGCTCTTCACCCATGACCTTCGTGTCCCACTCAGATACTCCATTTTGTGCTCCATTTCCTTCGCACCACTTTCGGTTCAATTTAGGCCAATTAATTATCTACCGTAAAATCTGATTTAATTTTTAATTTAATTTTGGGACCCAACATCGATCCAACCTAGTCAACCCAAAGTGTGGATATTGCCCACATGAAGCCTACTACCCACATGATGCTTGTGTCCCATTTATTTGAGTCCCCGCATGTTACTTATTTATCCCTTATTATAAATACCTATTTTAATTCAATTACTGCCCCCTGTCCGATTTTGACCCGACCCGGCTCGACCAAACCCGAACCCAAGCTCCATATTGTTCTCTCCTGACTGCCCAAATATCCCACACAATATTCTCTTTTTTCCTATTTTGAAAATATCTTATTTTATCCCTCCTTGTATATATATATATATATATTTTTTACCCGAACCCAAGCTCCATATTGTTCTCTCCTGACTGCCCAAATATCCCACACAATATTCTTTTTTTTCTATTTTGAAAATATCTTATTTTTCTCCCTCCTTGTATATATATACACACACACACATATATATATATATATATATATATATATATATATATATATATATATATATATATATATACTTATATAATTAAATCTCTCTCTCATTAAATGTCTCTCTCTCATCTCTCACCTCACATCCTCTCATATCACCCCTCCTGTACGAGCACAGCCTACCCCCCCTCCCTCACTCTACTTTCTTTCTCTCTAAATATCTCTCTCTCACTTTCTATATACATATTTAATAACACACACATAATATAATTACTCTCTTTCTTTCTCTACTTTTCTCTCCCACTCTCTTTCATCACAGCAACACCAGCTCCCATGCCGAGCTCCAACCCGAGCACCTCCCTTCCTCTCCTCATGATCTCTCCTTCGCCACCATCATCACTCAGCACCACCACTTAAACCACCTTCTCTCACCTCTTCCATCACCATCACCATGGTCATCTCCACCATTAACACCTCCAACACCACTTCAACCATCCCGAACCACCACCATCACGTGC
This sequence comes from Iris pallida, assembly GCA_029216955.1. Taxonomy (NCBI): domain Eukaryota; kingdom Viridiplantae; phylum Streptophyta; class Magnoliopsida; order Asparagales; family Iridaceae; genus Iris; species Iris pallida. The sequence continues at coordinate 3,403,083 of JANAVB010007399.1, read as the reverse complement.
GCCACCACCTCTTCTTCCTCTCCTCCTCAGCGAACACCACCGCCGCCGCTGCGATAGCAGCTCGCAACCGCAGCTGCGCGTAACTGCAGCAGCAGCATCGACATGCTGCGCGTGCACAGCGGCCACGGTGCCGCCGCGGCCGTCGTCGGCGAGCCCACCCCCGGGATGTGCGTGGGCCGGGCGCACCTTCTCGTGGCGGCCACCATCCTTCGGGATGCGCCGTCTAGGCGATTTCAACGTTTTGCACGGAATCCCGTCGACGCGCGCGCGGACGGAATTCAAAATGTGCGTTCCGTCGCAGCGACTTCGCGCGTGTTTTTCGGGAAATTTGACCGTTGGATCGGCGAACTATTTGCTCCGTTACAATCTCAGTATATAGCGCTTCACTCCCCTGAAATTTTATCCGCTAATTTCGTCGTTTGATAGATCAAAACCGGCCACCAAGTTGACGTTTTAATTTGAACTGTTTTTGGACAGTTTTGTGGAGCCAACTTCGTCGGTTTGTATCTTCATCGTCGCAGCTCCGTTTTATGCGCTAGCATTTCCTATGCGCAGCTGGTATAACCCTCTTCCTATCTCCTTTAAGTTTCATTTCATTATAAGCACGTTTGGTTGGTCGAATTCGACGCCAAATTGGCCGTCCGAATTCTTTAATTTGTACTTGTTAAATTCTATTTTTGAACCCGGGACTCCATATTCAATTTTTGACACCACCAAAAGACTCGTGGCGTTGTTCTAGCATGTTTTCATATAAAGTTTGTTAGATTTGGAGGACGTGGGTCCTGGCACGCATTTCGGTGCAAAGCGGGCCCCATAGTCCGGGTCAACGGAACTTTTTGACTCCGCCTCATCGAAATCCAATTCCAAATATACCGTTGAGTTCGTACCATCATTCTGGACTCGTTGACATATAATTTTCTAGGTTTTAGTGGACATTGGTTCCGACACGCATTTCGGTGCAAGTCGGATACCAATATCCGGGTCAACGTGTCATTTTGAGTTCGGCTCATCGGAATCCAATTTTGGATATACCGTTGAGTTCGTATCGTCATTCTGGACTCGTTGATATATAATTTACTGAGTTTTGAGGACATTGGCTCCGACACGCTTTTTCGTGCAAATCGGATTTCAATATCCTGGTCAACGGACCAATTTGAGATCGGGTCAATGGAATCAAATTCTGGATATACCGTTGGGTTCGTATCGTCATTCTGGATTCGTGGACATATAATTTGTTAGGTTTTGTGCACTTTTATTTTGGCACATTTTTTGGTACAAAGTGGGTCCGACACGGACACCATTTTGGCCCGAAATTACCTTTTTGCCCCTGTGTCCAAATTGGACTTATGGACATGCTATTCTAGCTATTTTGACCATTCTGGACACGTTGGTAATGGTTGTTTCACCATCCGACAACATCTGTAGGTTCTCACCATATTATTATAATCTTTCTCCTTTTGTGGTATTTTGAGATCCATCGATTCCAGTGATTTCACAACCACTGAAATTGAATGTGTTGACCCTGTATATGTTTATAGAGACTAGCTTTGACCCAGTTTGACCATGGTAGACTACTTTGACTGAACGTCGAAGTAGAGTCAACATTTGACCTAGGTTAGACTAGTTTTGACCCTGGTTGACCACAGTTGACTGTTTTGACCAAAGTCAACCGGAAGTCAACCGTAGCCTACAATTGACTAGAACTGAACCAGAGTTGACCAGTGGACCCAAAGTCAAGTGTTAGTCAACATTAGTCAAGTTTGACCCGAGTTGACCTAGGGTTGACCAGAGTTGACCAGTTGGCCAGAAGTCAACTGTAAGTCAACCCTTGACTTAGATTGACCTAGTTTGACTTGCCTTGACTTGTCTTGACCTAGTTTGACTTAGTATGACTTGATTTACTTCCAAACCCTTATATTGATACAGTATTCCATCTATAGGTCATCGAGACACTGTTCTTGGACCAGTTGACATATTCCACCAGATCTCAGGCGAGTACATTCTCTGATAATATTTCTGTTTTATGATATCGTCTACGTTTCTTGTATTTAGTGTAGATATCCTTGTTCTCTTAACACATTGTTCACACGGATTGGTATTTTTCTGGATTCCGTCATGAGATGTCATTCCTCGCTTTCCTTGGTATATCTTGTGCAAGTCTTTCTTGTTCCTTGTGCATTGTATAGACACGATTCCTGCGAAGGCTAGCTACCCTCTCAGAGAATCGCACGTCATGATGTGTCATGGTTGGATCCACTATACTAGTCGGGGACGGGGAGTATTAGTGTAGATGTGTGGTCATTATCCACCTTGTTTATTCTTTTAGACCTTGTTGAATAGCCAATCCTACACTCCACGTATGATTGGCCGGATCATTAGACCTTGTGCAGACCCAAGCCGGCCATATGTTGTAGCTAGTACTCACACACTTAGATAGATGATTCTTGATTCTTGTACATGCCATGATCAGTTTTACTTGCCTTGTTCTAGCTCTAGATTTACAGCTTACCTTGCCATGATACTCACATGTACATTTCATGATTTCTTGTATATTCTCTCTATTTACTGCTATATTTTCAATATCGTATAATTAGAACTGTTATTTGAGATTTGTGCTCGTTCCATCCTGACTGGATATGTTGACAAAATTTTAGGAGTAGTTGTGCCCTCAGTATTGGACTTCATGATGTTGCTAGCTGAGGTGGATCTCACTATTCTTCTATGTGAGTTGCCTGGTAGTTATCCTTAGTTAGTCTTGTTGTTCCTTCTTTATTTTCCTGTCTTATGATCATTATAGATTCTAGTTGTTCTAGTGATATTGTTATTAATTCTTGTCTTATCTTCCTTAGTTTTCGTGATGGGACATGAGTACATTCTAGTTATGGATCCTTAGATGTTGTAGTTAGTATAGTATACTTGACAGTGCTCTACCGCCGATACTGCGGCGTAGGCTGGGCGTGGCCCACGTATTCGTACCCGTATATCCGGGTACGGGTCGTGACACGTTTTAGTGGTGGCCCATGCAGGTCAGTCTTTGCTATTAATACGAAGTCGTGGTAGTACTTGAGCTTATCTGTACTACTACGAGCCTACCCTAGGATTAAGGTTGAGTCATGGAATATTTTAGGATTTTGGTACTCAGTCACATATTAGGAACTCTTGGTAGATTCCAGGGATGACCCCTGGAAATCTTATTTCGAAGGCTTTCAAATCTTTTCCCACTTGTTTCCATTCGTCCTGATTTCTGAAATATCTGTCCGTATTAAACTTTATTCCTTCTTGGGATGAGTTTGTGGACCCCAAAGGGAAGGTATAAGTTGGACTTGTATATCATCTAGGTTGGGGAGAGAATATGATTTACCAACCTCGTATCATGGTCGAGGTTTGTTTTAGATTATATTCCACCATTTTCTATCTTGATCTAGGTAGTAACCTCGGGACTTTCCCTGAGATTTTCCTCTGACTATCTCGGAAGTTGTTTCCGTTGTTTCTATTAACTTACCCTTGACTTGTTGTTGAATTTTAAATCTTAATATTCGTTGTTGACCTTTGATTTTGTTTTGGATAATTCTTTTAAGAATTGAGTTAAGATATCCTGATAAACATATTTGATGGAGACGATGGGAACGATAAATGTCTACCTTACTTATGGAGTTTGGAATTTATCGCAGTCATATTAGCTAGCCTGGCAGGAACATGGAGCCTGATTTTGGATATACTATCCTAGTTATGGAATTTAGATTCTCTTGCAGCCATACCGATTGGCGTGGTAAGGAATCTAGATGACATGATTATAGGGTGTATACCATAGTTATGGACTTCATTATTTATTACCGCTATGCTTACTGGCGTGGCGAGAATTCTGGCAACATGATCTGGGATAGACGTGTATGGTTATCAGATCGTATCTTAAATTGATTCACTTGTTTTAACCTATTGGGCAAGAGCAGTTCCTACTATTACTTCTGTTTTCCCATTCTTCTCTTCCTCATCGCATGATGATTTCCTCATCTTACCCTTACTTCCTCCGTCTTGATCAATTATGTCTTGATTCCACCAATTACCTATCTCGTATCTACTTCTGTCAGCCATACTTTGAAAACCTTGAAAATTTTAGAATTTTCATATCTTTTTATCTTGGGAGAAATCGAGGAAGTATTGTAATCATCCGTCTCGAAGTAGACATTGTTGGTAGTAGTCGAAGCAGAGCGAGATGATTACCCCCGACTTCCTCCTACGATCCCATATTCTGGTTTCTATGATAACAGAAACAATTCAATTCTACATCCTTGATTTGTTTATTATATTTTGATATCGTGAGATTGATCCTCTCTGATTGACCAATCGATTCTGGTTGTCTAGTTTATCGTGCCAAAGAGTCTTGATTGTTGATTAAACTTAAATGGTTTCGAATTCCATTGTGATATAATTTCCTTCTTAGATACTCGTGTCCAGACTTCGTTGATTTTGTTCTCCATCTTGCCCAAATTCTGATTTACTCAAAACTTGATCAATTTAAATCGTGCTGAGACTAAATTATTTATTTTTATCATGATTGGACAATGCTATCATCACTCGTGCTTTAAACTTTCGATTCAATTATGGCAAATGACTAAATTCTATTCCAATCACGATTGGGCTTCATACTATCCTTGATTATGCCGGAGTCTCATGTTGGTCATGCCTAAACCATTATACTTTTGACTAAGGTTGAGCTGACCGTATCTATGATCGTATTGAGATTCAATTTTGAGCATGTTTAGATTTTGAAACACTCGTGCCTATACTCTTTTCGACTTTGATTTGATTTTCTGATTGTATCTGAAATTTCCTTGTGCTTAATCATGCCTAGATGATCTAGCGTGACTAAGGCAACTTGGAGTTCCCTGATCGTAATTTTAACGATCGTAACTGTGCATATCATCTTGCTTCTAAATTGTGCTTTTAAGACCTTGATTTTGAATTCATGATTTATTCGTCATTCACAACTGAACTTGGATCTTGATCGTGCTTATGTGACCTATAATTTGATTTCTATCAATTCTATCTCTCAATCGTGCTATACTCGAATTTTTCTCTCTATTTGCTTCTCTTAGCCTTGTTTTAGATCATGACTATCCAACTTTGATTTTCATGATCTTGATAAATCTTAACGCTCAAATCGTGCCAAGTGAACTTAGACTATTTCCGATTTTAATCGCGTTCGAACTTGGATCGTATTTCATGATTTTATTAATCATCCTCCTTAATCTTTGATCGGGCCTATAAGACCTTGACTTCGATTTTGTTTGTGTCTAAAATTTCATCTCAACCATGCCAAACCTTGTTTTGGTCATGGTTAGCTTTTCATCTTGATCGGGTCTGTGCGACTTTCAGGTTGATTTCCATCAACCTAAGTCCTACAGATCACCCCGTACTTGAACTTCATTTATATCTTCGATTCTCCTAATCGTCTCTAAAATCGTGCCCCAATGACTTGACTTATTATGAAATTATGCACATATGATTTTGTTCGTATCATGATTCTATCGTGCCAAATCCCTCATCGTGTCTGAACAATTTTGAATCGATTATCTTGATCGTGCAAAACTCGTCCTTTTTAGATCGTGCCTAAAATATTGCCTAAATCTTATATCCTATTTTTAACCCCACTACCAACCTTTAATTTTGAGGACGAAATTTTTATAAGGTGGGTAGGATGTAAGCCCCCTGAATTTCTGGGATTATTTTGAAATTTCTAAATGAATTATTTTTCGATAATTTATTTTTGATTTAATTAATTTTGATCATTAAATGCTCTTTACCGTGACTTGGAATTCTAGAGCATCAGGGATGCCAGTCTCTGGAAACTTTCTTCTTGAAGTTTGTAGTAGACGAGATTATGTTCATATTGATATATCGTGTCCCACTCGAACTTGTTTCCTTGTACTCTTTTTGCTTCGCACAAGTTCGGGTCAATTTAGACCATTTAATTATTAATTGAATTCCCACTCTTTTCTTTGATCATCATATGCACGTTACCGTGACTTTTAATTTAGGAGCACCAGACCAGTCGTTTTCTCAGAACCAACTTCTCATGAATGATCTACTCGAGACGCTCTTCACCCATGACCTTCGTATCCCACTCAGATACTCCATTTTGTGCTCTATTTCCTTCGCACAACTTTCGGTTCAATTTAGGCCAATTAATTATCTACCGTAAAATCTGATTTAATTTCCAATTTAATTTCGGGACCCGACATCGATCCAACCTAGTCAACCCAAAGTGTGGACATTGCCCACATGAAGCCTACTACCTACATGATACTTGTGTCCCATTTATTTGAGTCCCGCATGTTACTTATTTATCCCTGATTATAAATACCTATTTTTAATTCAATTACTGCCCCCTGTCCGATTTCGACCCGACCCGGCTCGACCAAACCCGAACCCAAGCTCCATATTGTTCTCTCCTGACTGCCCAAATATCCCACACAATATTCTTTTTTTTTCCTATTTTGAAAATATCTTATTTTCTCCCTCCTTGTATATATATATATATATATATATATATATATATATATATATATATTTTTATATATATATATATATATATATATATATATATATATATATATATATATATATATATATATAATTAAATCTCTCTCTCATTAAAATCTCTCTCTCATCTCTCACCTCACATCCTCTCATATCACCCCTCCTATACGAGCACAGCCTACCCCCCCTACTCTACTTTCTTTCTCTCTAAATATCTCTCTCTCACTTTCTATATATATATTTAATAACACACACATAATATAATCACTCTCTTTCTCCCTCTACTTCTCTCTCCCATTCTCTTTCATCACAGCAACACCAGCTCCTATGCCGAGCTCCAACCCGAGCACCTCCCTTCCTCTCCTCATCATCTCTCCTTCGCCACCATCATTACTCAGCACCACCACTTAAACCACCTTCCCTCACCTCTTTCATCACAATCACCATGGTCATCTCCACCAATAACACCTCCTGTCACGACCCGATCCCAAATTATTGGGTCGAATCGGATCATGCCCAGCCTGTACCGTTGTTGAGACGGCGGCAGTAAGCTGTATTCAGTAGTGAAACATATACAGATAAAATTCTAACGAATATAAAATCTTTTATTCAATTTGAAAAGCCTGAAATATAACAAACATTAATACAACATTCAATTATTACACTTGTTTCGAAAAGAAAAAAATAAATACTAATCCAGCTCTTAAGATTCTGGGGTTCCAAGTTCTGCGGGACCAGAGTTAGACATCAGATCCTCGACGACGCAATCACCTAAAAATGTTGGTCTCCAGTTAGGAGGGAGCAAAGTACAATTATGAATATCCAATAATTCAAATAATAATTTGAAATTTGCAATGTTAAACAATTTGAAATACTTTAACAATATTTTCTAACAATTCTACAATCGAAAACAATGTGATTTGAGTAGGCAACGAACTATGACCGGCTTGGGATGATTCAATTATATCCTAATGATACGGTCCGGCCTATCCTCGTGTATAGGAGGAATCAGCTCGCACAATCAATGCAATATGGGGGTATTGGTCATAGACGCTACACTACTCCCCAATATCCCGAGTCAATCAGATTCAATCAATGAGTCAATATTCGAACTCTAGTAAAGAGTTCCACAATCAATACTCTAGGAGAGAGTTCCGTGTAGCAATGTGGTTTAAAATTGCAATAAAACAATTACTAGATAAATTATCAAATAGACATAACCGCACTTGCCTTTGTTATTGTGACTGGATCGAGAGTTTGTACCGGAGAACTAGGTCAAACACTTCCTCGAAATCCTACATTTGAGATTCCATACTTAGAACCAAAGTTGGACCATATCTAGGTGTGCTAGTTGCAATCTCTAGAATTGATCCTAATCAAGTTTTAGTTTAATAATTAATTACCAGAAAAACCGTCTAATGTCATAAGATGCGTTCGTTGTCATTTATATGGAATAAACATGTTACTGGTTTAGTTGGAGAAAAATAGCAATTACCGGTTATTTGGCAAAACTTTGTATTTTTGATAATATATATATAAAACTAGACTTTCTTTTAAATGAGAAATCATGAGTTTGTTAAACTACCAATTTGTAATTTAATGTGAGAAAATCTCATTAATTTTTTTTATATCAAATAATATTTATTTTAATTCTACGCGTCTACGCTAAAACCAGCAAAACCAGAAAAAGAAAGAAAAAGCTATGCTACAATAATTACAGGCCACAGAGAAAAAAATAGAAAAGCTGGGCTTATGCCCTTACAAATTATTTTACGTAAATTGAAATAAGAAGAAATATCGGTTAGCTCTTAAAATTCTCCTACAATTTAATTACAAAATAAAACTATTAAATTAAATTAAATTACGAGTCTCAGACTTGGTCCAATCGTCACAAAAATAGCTAATGCCTCAACGTCCAAAAATCCCGGTTTCGTTTAGCTAGGGCCCATGGACCGGTACGGTCGTTGCCCAAAAATCTAATTAATAAATTATTTCGAAAACCGATTTGAAATCTATTTATATAATTTTATAAAAATTTCGGCAGCATTCCCTCTATTTTCGGGATAACCCAAAACTGGGAAAAATGTGCCTCAACATCCAATATAAATCCCAAACCAGTGAAACCAAATATATATAACTTTATATACAGAGAATACGTTCCCGAGATGAATTCGGAAAACCCGAAATAAATCGAAAATCCTGAATACTAATCCAGAAACACCACAACACCATAAACCATCAATTTATCTCAACGGAACAATAAAACCAACATCGGAAAATCCACAGAAACAACCAAATAAAATCCAGAATGTTTCCGAAGAAAGTTCAGAAATCCCGAAATAATCCCAAACCATCAGAACTCTTTCCGAAGAGTTCTCGGGAAAACTCGAAATCAACAGCAACTAAAAATCACAGAACAAAAATGTCAAGAATGGTTCCGAAATTCCCGGAAACCATAACGTAACAGAAAACCGAATTCCCGAAGAGAATTCGAGGACCAATTTCATCACAGACAATTATGGGAGGGACGAACTACTGTGATTACACAGAAATTACCCAAATCGACAGAATCCGAACGGTTGCCTCGGACTCGGGACACGCCTTGCCGGGGTACGGCTGCGTAAACGTAACCGAAGCTCGGGATCGGACAACGGGTCGCGTACGGAAGCTCGCCGGAGACAGGGAAACTCTGGACAATAGCTGGACGGGCCGATCACGCGCGCAAGGGGGTCGGGCGGCCCGGGAACGGCGGGCGACGGTGGCGCCGGCGTCGGGATCGGCCTCGGGAGGGGGTGCGCCGGCTGGAGGGGTCGGCCAGGGACGGATCGTCGGAGTCGGGTGGTGGTCGGAGTTAGGGCTAGGAGAAATTGGGGATGAAGAAGAAGATGGGAGTGGTGATGGTTGGAGTAGAGGGGCTTTTATAGGGAGGAGGGGGAAGAAGTTACGAAGTCGGAGAGCCACGCCATCATGGCCAGCCGACGGTGGCGGAAAATCCGACCGTCGACGGGTTTGGTCGGGTTGGAAAGGAATGGACTCCTTCGGTTTATAGAAAGCTACTGAATGTTAGAATGAATGCTAACATTCATTCCAAAAGTGTAAATGGGTTAATGGTTCCTAAATGGTTTATGGATAATGGGTTTACAAGGGATGGTTTTGGGCTATAAATTAAAATTATTCTTTTAAGAAAAATTAATAAATAAATATTTGTAACATTAAAATTAATAATAAAAAAATGTTTTTAGAGTCAGATTGGGTTCGGGTCTGGCCCAGACAGTCAAAAGACCCAGTGTAATTATTTTGAAAAGAATTTTTTTCTATTTAACTAATAATAATAATCTGAAAATTACTTAATAACAAACACGCGTTATAAAAACATAATTGGAATTTGCGGGTTTCACACCTCCAATACCACTTCAACCATCCCGAACCACCACCATCATGCGCGCCACCACCTCTTCTTCCTCCCCTCCTCAGCGAACACCACCGTCGTCGCTGCCATAGCAGCTCGCAACCGCAGCTGCGCGTAACTGCAGCAGCAGCATCGACATGCTGCGCGCGCGCACAGCGGCCACGGCGCCGCCGTGGCCGTCGTCGGCGAGCCCCCCCGGGCTGCGTGTGGGCCGGGCGCACCTTCCCGTGGCGGCCACCGTCCTCCGGGATGCACCGTCTAGGCGATTTCAGCGTTTTGCACGGAATCCCGTCGACGCGCGCGCGGACGGAATTCAGAATGTGCGTTCCGTCGCAGGGACTTCGCACGCATTTTTCGGGAAATCCGACCGTTGGATCGGCGAACTCTTTGCTCCGTTACAATCTCGGTATATAGCTCTTCACTCTTCTGAAATTTCATCCGTTAATTTCGTCGTTTGATAGATCAAAATCGGCCACCAAGTTGACGTTTTAATTTGAACTATTTTTGGACAGTTTTGTGTAGCCAACTTCGTCGGTTCGTATCTTCGTCGTCGCAGATCCATTTTGTACGCTAGCAGTTCCTGTGCGCAGCTGGTATAACCCTCTTCCTGCCTCCTTTAAGTTTTATTTCATTATAAGCATGTTTGGTTGGTCGAATTCGACGCCAAAGTTGGCCGTCCGAATTCTTTAATTTGCACTTGTTAAATTCTATTTTTGAACCCGGGACTCCATATTCAATTTCTGACACCACCAATAGACTCGTGGCGTCGTTCTGGCATGTTTTCATATAAAGTTTGTTAGATTTTGAGGACGTGGGCCCTGGCACGCATTTCGGTGCAAAGCGGGCCCCATAGTCCGGGTCAACGGGACTTTTTGACGCCGGCTCATCGGAATCCAATTACGGATATACCGTTGAGTTCGTATCTTCATTCTGGACTCGTTGACATTTAATTTGCTAGGTTTTAGGGGACATTGGTTCCGGCACGCATTTCGGTGCAAGTCGAATACCAATATCCGGGTCAACGTGTCATTTTGAGTTCGGCTCATCGGAATCCAATTCCGGATATACCGTTGAGTTCGTATCGTCATTCTGGACTTGTTGACATATAATTTGCTGAGTTTTGGGGACATTGGCTCCGATACGCTTTTCCGTGCAAATCGAATTTCAATGTCCTGGTCAACGGACCAATTTGAGATCGGATCAACGGAATCCAATTCTGGATATACCGTTAGGTTCGTATCGTCATTCTGGATTCATGAACATATAATTTGTTAGATTTTGTGCACTTTTATTTTGGCATGTTTTTTGGTGCAAAGTGGATCCGACACGGACACCATTTTGGCCCGAAATTACCTTTTTGCCCCTGTGTCCAAATTGGACTTATGGACAGACTATTCTAGCTATTTCGATCATTCTGGACATGTTGGTAATGGTTGTTTCACCATCCGACAACATCTGTAGGTTCTCACCATATTATTATAATCTTTCTCCTTTTGTGGTATTTTGAGATCCATCGATTCCAGTGATTTCACAACCATTGAAATTGAATGTGTTGACCCTGTAGATGTTTGTAGAGACTAGCTTTGACCCAGTTTGACCATGGTTGACTACTTTGACTGAACGTCGAAGTAGGGTCAATATTTGACCTAGGTTAGACTAGTTTTGACCCTGGTTGACCACAGTTGACTATTTTGACCAAAGTCAACCGGAAGTCAACCGTAGCCTACAATTGACTAGAACTGAACCAGAGTTGACCAGTGGACCCAAAGTCAACTGTTAGTCAACATTAGTCAAGTTTGACCCGAGTTGACCTAGGGTTGACCAGAGTTGACCAGTTGACCAGAAGTCAACTGTAAGTCAACCCTTGACTTAGATTGACCTAGTTTGACTTGTCTTGACTTGTCTTGACCTAGTTTGACTTAGTATGACTTGATTTACTTCCAAACCCTTATATTGATACAGTATTCCATCTATAGGTCATCGAGACACTGTTCTTGGACCAGTTGACATATTCCACCAGATCTCAGGCGAGTACATTCTTTGATAATATATCTGTTTTATAATATCGTCTATGTTTCTTGTATTTAGTGTAGATATCCTTGTTCTCTTGACACATTGTTCACACGGATTGGTATTTCTCTGGATCCCGTCATGAGATGTTATTCCTCGCTTTCCTTGGTATATCTTGTGCAAGTCTTTCTTGTTCCTTGTGCATTGTATAGACACGATTCCTGCGAAGGCTAGCTACCCTCTCAGAGAATTGCGCGTCATGATGTGTCATGGTTGGATCCACTATACTAGTCGGGGACGGGGAGTATTAGTGTAGATGTGTGGTCATTATCCACCTTGTTTATTCTTGTAGACCTTGTTGAATAGCCAATCCTACACTCCACGTATGATTGGCCGGATCATTAGACCTTGTGCAGACCCAAGCCGGCCACATGTTGTAGCTAGTACTCACACAGTACTTAGATAGATGATTCTTGATTCTTGTATATTCCATGATCAGTTTTACTTGCCTTGTTCTGGCTCTAGATTTACAGCTTACCTTGCCATGATACTCACATGTACATTTCATGATTTCTTGTATATTCTCTCTATTTACTGCTACATTTTCAATATCGTATAATTAGAACTGTTATTTGAGATTTGTGCTCGTTCCATCCTGACTGGATATGTTGACAAAATTTTAGGAGTAGTTGTGCCCTCAGTATTGGACTTCATGATGTTGCTAGCTGAGGTGGATCTCACTATTCTTCTATGTGAGTTGTCTGGTAGTTATCCTTAGTTAGTCTTGTTGTTCCTTCTTTATTTTCCTGTCTTATGCTCATTATAGATTCTAGTTGTTCTAGTGATATTGTTATTAATTCTTGTCTTATCTTCCTTAGTTTTCGTGATGGAACATGAGTACATTCTAGTTATGGATCCTTAGATGTTGTAGTTATTATAGTATACTTGACAGCGCTCTACCGTCGATACTGCGAAGTAGGCTGGGCGTGGCCTACGTATTCGTACCCGTATATCCGGGTACGGGTCGTGACAGCTGTCCCCTCCCCCCAGTGATACTATACCTGCATCGTAACCACGACACACCAATACGTGTCGTTTCTACAATACGGTTTATATTCAATAACTGTTAAGTCTTCTAACATGCATCTATTGACAGTTATTCCTACGCATGCGCACGGATGATCAGCCAACATGCAAGTGACCACTACATGATACTCACAACTCACACACAACTCGTGATACAATCGTGACAAGTTAATGACATGCACTCTATTGACGGTAGTCACTTAACTCTAGGTCCACATGTAAGAAGAAAATAATAAACGAGAAATATAGATACAATAACTGAAATAAAATACAACTAAATGTAAGCAGTAAATATGGCAAGGTATCTTGCCTGATTTCGTGCTGTAAATATGAAACGCCGCTCCCGCGTCTACGCCTCCGGAACCCGACGCTCCTAGATAATTAATTAACTAAATTAAGTCACTACTTATGAAACTTACGATACGACTTAATTAGTCAAAGTAATGTGTTAAAATTATATTCAATCTTCCGTGGAACCATTTAGATCCATACAATCACACACAAGTTCTACGAGACAGTGAAACACAGTTTTAGGATTTCTAACTTTTAATTAGTCAGTTATGCCCCTACTTCAATAACATACTTAAAAATCATATAAAAATCATAAAAATAATATTTAAAATAATTTTCTACAGATTTATCTCTAAAATTCCAGAATTAATATTTCTAAAGACATTTATGGCTAATTGATTAATAAGTCAGCTAGTCTACCCGAAACTCGCCCGGAACATAGTTAATGAATCAAAATTGCTAAAATAACAAAAATATAATTTAAACAGCAATAAAATAATTTATTTCATAGAATAATATCAGAGGTACAAGGGTTGAGTTATACTACAAGTTTGGGACATTCTAGGTCAGCCGGTTATCCGAAATTAGCTAGTTCTTACCTATAATTTTTTTGACCAGATTTGAGTTGCTAAAATCATGGAAAAATACTTAAAAACTCCAATTTATGTATATGAACACACATAAAATTCAGTTTCAAAAATAGGCACCAATAACTCATAGTTCCTTTACAATGGGGTTAATTTTGATCCTACCGACACATGAATATTACGCATATATCTCATGAAACCTTTATGAATGATTATACCTAACAAAAGCCATCAAAGTATGATTTCTACAGAATTAATAACATATTTTGTACAAAATTTTAGCAAAGGTTTTTAGAAGAAAAGATTTGGGTTCTTACCAAAGATCCTTACTAGAAAGGGTGATGATGACTTCTCTTCACCAAAGCTCCAATATTTTCTGCTATCCTTGCTTGCTAATCCTCTCTTGGTGAGTATGGGAGAGTTGATAATGGCTATAGAGGATTGGATGGGGGAGATGGAGTTTTTAGGGTTTGTTTTGAGGGGTTTCGGGGATGTATGGTGGAGGAGATGAGTTTTTGTGAAGGATGGAGAGATGTGCAATGTAGGAGATGATGTATAGATGCTATAGGAAGTTCATTGCTGCCCAAATTATGGAGAGGGAGAGGGGTTTTGGTCGGCCAAAGGTGAGGGAGAGAAAGATTAGGATTTGGTTAAGGTTTGGGATAAGTTGGTATATTTAAACATATCCTTAAATGAATTTTAAGCAATCTAGGATTATATCCTATTTAATTTGATGCATTCGGCCATGGGGGGTTGCTTGGCCAAAATTATCATGGTGGGGGTCCACTTGGAATGATTTGGTTGTTTGGTGAGTTGGCAAGTTGATTGGATTGAGGATTTAAAAAAGGATTTCCTAATATAGAACTGTTTAATTCTATCTAATTACACTAAAAAATCTGAATTAAATACAAATAAATGTAATTATTAATATTTATTAATGTCCAACATGCCTACATAGGGTTGGGTTTGGCTTGGAAGAGGTTTGGGAAGGTTTGGTACAACCGGATCTCCTAAAAAGTCATAAAGGCTTTCTTAACTAATTAATTAAATAAAAATATAATTTGTGCCATAATTTGAATGGTTAACATGAAAGAGATTACAATATGACCATGGCATTCCTAATATGGCTAGCATACTAGTTAAAGCACCCGACCACGCTAGGCATGCCATACTTTCTAGTCGTCTTGCATATTCAAACTCAACCATGGCTATAGTCCTTTTATATAATATAATAAGATAAAAAATAAATTAGAAATAAATAAAATCCAAAAATAATTTAAATATTCCTTTAAATTATAAGAGGTTTTACAGTGGTGTCGTGTACAGTGCACACTACACCCTGAACAGCAGGGCATCGAGCACACTGCTCGTGTTGCGTGTCCGTGTCACATTTTGACACAAAAAGGACACAGAGATCGACTCAGTCCACATGGAATTTATAACATACATATAGATCTAAATTTCCCTTCAATTACTTTTCAAAAACAGTAAAGTAAAATCCATTGGGGCATTTTCACAAACACCTAAAACTAGGCTATGATACGTGTCCGATACGGACACGAAATCAATGCAAAATTACACAAATCACACACCACAGCTAGGGGACACCTAGATCTTGTCTAATATGCAAATAAATCAAAATAAAAACATAATTTAGAGGATTTACCTATAGTGTGTCAAATGACAAGAAAAGCTCCAAATAGGATGATTCTCCTTGCAAGCCCAAATATCCAAATTGTTCAAAAGCTGAAATTTCTCTCCATGAACAGAAAATAGAGTAGAATTAGACTCTAATGCAATAAACTAGAGTCAAAAAGGAATTAAAATGGAATAGTTATGGATTGAGGAAGAATGACAATACCTTTCCTTTTCCAAAGTTGGTTTGATACAAAAGAGATAAGAACAATAGGAAGAGATATTATATGGGGTTGGGATCCCTATGTGGCCGACCTAAATAAGTAGGAATTAGGGTTAGGGTTTTGGCTAGTGGGCTTAGGCCAAGTCTCATTGGTAATAGAAATCAATTCATGAGTCAAAAGTCCTATGAACCCAATCATTTATCCTCCTTTTTGAAACTTGATTCTAAGTGACTTAACTTGGGTTGACTTAAGTTAGACTAGGATCCCACCATGCTAATCAAGTCACCTTAGCTAGAGTCAACATCTAGGTTAGTCTCCAAAGTCTCAACTAACAAAAGTCAAAAATAACAATCATCACTTCAATAATTCAAAATAAATTCAAAATTTACAAAATGACCAAAATACCCTCAAGCTAAAATGTGGTAGTGACGTGAGGACTGTAAGTTATTTCAAAAATATTTTTTTCATATAGTATCATATATGCTCATATTTTTTCCAACGGTACAGTATACGGGAATATTGTATATAGATCTTGGTGGGGGTCTCCAATTATAAGCAACAAACGCTATATATATCAGGAGCCTCGATTCGAGCATAGAGCTATAGATGATTATAGTCTGCTTGGATTTTATGAACATATAATAAGAACTGATGTAAGTAATTTTTTTATTGTAAACCAATGTTTTAGCTTACATAAGAACTAACATAAATAATGTGTTACTATTTTAGGTTCCAGGTTTGGAGAAAGCATGTGATAACCCAAATCCTAAAGTGTTGAGAACGACAGTAAGAAACTTTCTGGATTGGGTGAAAGCGGATCCAGAGCCTCCGAACCCTCCGCTACATATTTCGCAAGATTATCCTGTAGGCATTATTAGCCAATGTGAACCACTTCCCCGCAAGGTTAGGCACCATGTTACCCAACCGTTCCCCGATAGCCCATCTCAGCAAGCTGACGAGATCCCGCCTCAGCAAGCTGACGAGATCCCGCCTCAGCAAGCTGGCGAGATCCCGCATCAACAAGCTGGCCAGGGGAATTTCCAGTGGGCTGGCCAGGGGACTTCGCAGTGGGCTGGCCAGGAGACTTCCCAGTGGGCTGGCCAGGGGACTTTCCAGTGGGCTGGCCACGGTTCATCACAGTGGGCTGGCCTGGAGACTTCCCAGTGGACTGGCCAGGGTTCTTTGCAGTGGGCTGGCCAGGGTTCTTTGTAGTGGGCTGGCCAGGGTTCTTCTCAGTGGGCTGGCCAGGAGACTTCCCAGGGGACTTCGCAGTGGCCCGAAGTGACAGATTGGTTTCAAAGCTATGGTTTGGATGGAAATTATTATACATAGATACTAACGATTCCATCAGCACCAGCACCCATGCAAGACGAAGGTGGTGATACGTCCCAGGAGAATACAATGCGAAGGAGAGCTCGACTCAATCTTAGAGAAGTTCATCGTCCAGACTATTGGGAATTAGACAAATAAGGAAGATAGATGAATATTTTGTACTTGTATGATGTTTTGTTTTCATTTATATAAAAGTAACCTTTCTTTGACAAACTATTACAGTTACTTCACATGATGTTTCCTATTCATTCTCTTGGTTGATTTGTATAACTCCTTCTTTGTGCCCTAAACCATTGCAATTACTGCATCGGAGATCTCTTGAAGATTGATCCTTCGCCATAATATGGTTCTTTTTTGGTCTTTCGGCTTTGCGTCGTATATCTGGTACTCCAATGTCGCCTCTAACCAATGCACTTTGAATGTTGTAAGGGACTGGAATTGGTTCCAAGTGCGGCTCATAGACACTTTTTAATGCTTCTTTTGAAAATATAGCTGGATAATAATGCTCAATCCTAATATTGCAGCAACTATAGGCATACCATGCATATACACATGGAAGAAAAGTATGATACCACTTTAAACATGAACAATAGTTTCCATTCAAATGAATAACATATGTTCTATTTGTTTTACGATCTAATATTTCAAACAAATGACCTACTATACGTAACATTTCTAGCTGATGATTTTCTTTTGTGAAACAAGCCATCGTTTTTAACATCTTCGGACAAAAATATGTTTCAAATTTTCAGCTTGTTGTCTGTTCTTGTCCTCAAGTGTTATAATCTTGGCTCAAATACCATCAAGTAGTGTTGTTATTAGTTTATCACGAAGATTTTTAATCCAGTTATTGAAATATTCAGCAAGATTTGACGTGTTAATATCTAGTCTCGGATAAGAAGAATAAGTTGTAATCTAGTGTGAGAAAACACGATTTTTATCATTTACTCCAACGAGCCAATTGTAAACATCTACGTTTTCAGCTTTAGTTATTTCCAAGAAATTATTTGCATCTGTTTCATTATAACATCTTACAAGATAGTCCATGCTACGTTGAAAATGCTTTGATCTACATACCGATTTTAAATTTTCTTTAAAATGTTGAATATAAAAAAATGAGGCAATTCTGAAAAAATAGCACGCATGGCATTTATCAATCTTTTCTGTTTATCCGATATAAAAGAAATTGTATTCCATGCATCAAAATATCTTTCAAAAGATATTCTTAAACCGTTTAAAAACCAAGTCCAAGAATCATTGTTTTCACTCTCAGCAACAACATAAGCTATTGGATATAGTTGATAGTTAGGATCATGAGCACAAGCAATAAATAAAATATCTCTATATTTAGAAGAAAGAAAAGTAGCATCAATACTAATCACAAGTAAACATTCCCTTAGAAATCCATCGATGCATGTCTTGAAATAAATAAAAATTCTTTCAAACCTATTATGTTCTGTAATCTTCATAAAAGATTGGCTACCTGGATTTGTCTCAATAATTCTAAGAACATACTCTTCGAGACTACTATATGCATCAATATAACTACCATTTATTTCGGATAGAGCAAGTTCTCTAGCTTTCCAAGCCTTACAGTATTTAATATGTATTCGATGTTCCCTAAATATATCTTTTATAATATGTGATGGACTATACGACTGATTATCTCGAATTTTATCAATAATATAATTTTTAACCCATACAGTAGTAGCTAATAGATGACACCAGTTGTAAGTCCACCTAAACAAGAATGAATATTTTCTAGTGTAGCAATAGAAAATCTTTCGCCTCCACCGTATACTCTCCAATGATAATTTGAACTATTACATTTATATATAATCTCAGTAGTATTATTTAAAGTAGCTGAACAAGTAAAATTATGTTTAATTGCTATATCACTAATAAAACTTCTAAATTTAGAACGATTCGCAAATTGTTTTCCAATAAATAATTCAGGAGTGCTAAGGCTATCAACAGAATCATCAAATTCATCATCTAAATTTTTAATTAGATCATCACTATTTTCATCATCGTTATTACCATCATCTACTATATATTCTTCTTCAGTAAATAGAATAACTTGGTGAGAAGAACTAGGACCAACGTTAAAATTTACATTACAAGCAGGCATATTACTTACATTATTATTTCTTGATGGGGACAGAGTGACATAGATATTAATATACGGTGATTGTGCATTCACTTGAAGAATAAATTTTCATGCTTCTTTACTATCTACATTTATACAAATAGATAAGAAAATATGTACTAATATAAATTCGTAATCGATAGAATATTGATCAATAACTAGATTATGTAAACTAAGAAACAAAATATTTTGATCAACTAAAAGAACTTGAGTTAAACCTCCTTCATTAGCTAACCCATTTAGTACACCTCCAAACGAGCATAGTATTGTTTGATTTTGATCCATGCTGACAACAAGATGAACTTTCAAATGGAGGTAGGACGAGAGGAGCTTCAGCTTTCAACGAACTAGAGAGCTTCTTACTGAATGAGAGAGATTTTGAAGGAAATAAAAATTTTTTAGAGAAGAAATTGCTTGCTCTGATACTTATACATAGCATTGTGGTTTAATATAGCCGTTGGAATTGGAACGTGGAATCGTAACGTTTGAGAATCTTACAATTGGTTATGTCACGACCCGATCCCAATTTCTTGGGTCGACTCGGATCATGCCCAGCCTGCACCGTTGTTGAGACGGCGACAGTAAGCTGTATTCCATATGCAGGTACAATCAACAACATTTGAAACTTATAATTGCCACAACATTTAATTAAACGATAATATAAACTTATCCATTACAAAGCTTGTCCACAACTTAAACATAACATATATTTTAAATAAAAGATAAACTAAAACTTCAACTAAGCAGAAGTGTCATCATCATCTCCATGGACCTCGTCTGGGAGCACAGCAGGGTACAGCTCCGGGTCGTAGTAACTACTAATCAGTAGCTCTGAGTCATCAACAGAACCTATTGGGTGTGGGGGATCCAGTCAGGAAAGGAGCAAGTACAATTATGAAAAATTAACAATTTGCATAATGAATAGAAACTTGCAATATTAAATAATTTTGAAACAATGATTTCCAACTATAAAACAATTGTGATTTGAGTAAGCAGTATCTATGACCGGTTTAGGATGATTCAATTGTATCCTATTGATACGGTCCGGCCTAACCCCGTGTGAAGAGGGGTAAGCTCGCACATTCATTAACTATTTGGCTTTGATCATAGATAACTACGCTACTCCCCATTTTCCCGATGCAATGATTCAATATATTACTCTAGGAGAGAGTACGTGTAACAGTTGTGTATTTAACATGCAAAATTCTAATATTAATTAAACTGCAATTAACCACAACCGTACTTACCTTGATTTTCAATTGGACGAGATTTGTACTTCAAGTTGACGATCAAGAGCTTCCTCGAAATCCTACATTTCGGGAATTTGTCTCAGAAACAAACTCTAAAAATATCTAATTACCATCTCTATTTGTCTTTCCTAGTCAATTTTAGTTGTTAGTTAACAAACACAACATCACAGCGTTTACTAGTTTGTTGAAGTTAAGAAATTCAATTTACTTTGGTTTTTGGGTAAAACTTGCTTTTATCAAATTACGTAAAAACTTGGTATATATTCATTTGAAAACTTTGACTTAAAAATATAAAGAATAAATTTTCTTTTCCTTAAAAATGAGAAAATCATGAGTTTATAATATCTTTGATTTTTCCTACGCTTTCCACAAACCCAGAACATAAAATGAAAATTACTTCCTACTTATTACAGGCCTGGGCTTATGCCCTTACAATTACAATAAATTGAAATAAGAAAAGAAACTGGTTATTCCGAAAATTATCTACAATTTAACAAAAACTAATAAATTTCTAAAATATTATTTTAAAAAAATTTATAAGTCTCAGACTCTGGTCCAAACTTCATTTTCAACTACTCTGCCTCAACGTCCGGTCGAACCGGTGCGTTTGCATTTCGTTGGGGCCCAGTAACCAATTATGGTTGTCGCCCAAAAATACCAAAATCATTTTAAAACTATTTTATTAATTTTCCCGAAAATTTCGGCAGCATTCCCTCTGTTTTCGGTTAACCCAAGAACTGGGAAATGCTCCGGTTTTACCTGCAAAAACAATCCCAAACCAGGGATACCCAATTTCTAACTAGAAAATGATAATATCCAGAACCCGAAAATAATATCCACATCACGTTTCCGGTATTCGATAAACCGAATTGAACCAGAACCCGAAAATACCATAAAACCAATTCACAGAAGTATTTCCGAAAATTATTCGGAAAACCCGAATTGATAATCGGAAAACCAAAAACTCCTCAGAAATTTCCAGAAGCACAGAAACACCACAGAACCATTTCCGAAAAGAATTGGAAAAACCAAACCCATAGAAATATTCTGAAAACTCACAGAAAGTGTTCCGAGAAATCTCGGAAATCCCAGAAGTGGAACCACATAAAAATAATCCAAATTTTCTCGGAAAACTCACAACAAAACCACAGGGAGTATTTCCTAAAGGAAAACTTCACAGAACCATAATTTCCGAATGCACCGGAAATCCCGAAACTAAAATGGAACGAAACCAAAACCGAAATCCGAATTCCTACTGGAATTGGGTTGGACCAATATCATTACAGACTAGACCCAAGGGGAAAACTACGGGACTATCCAGAGGTTACCGAAAACACGAAGGAATCCGAAGTGATGCCTTGGACTCGAAACACACAGAACCGCGGAAATCCCCGGAACTTCGGAACACGGAACACGTGTCCAGCAACACGGGACGAACAGGGGCGAGCGGCGGTGTTGGGCGGCCTGGCCGGGCTGTCGCCGGCAGTCAACAGTCGTCGGACGTCCGGAAAGGGGGCGGGCACTCGGGTTGGCGGCGGATGGCCGGCCTAGGGGTGCGCCGGTCGGGGATGGCGCCGGTCGGGGATGGCGCCGGGTCGGGCTGTAGGGGGTTCGGCCAGGGGTCGCCAAAGTAGCTCCGGCTAGGGATTTGGAAGGAGGAGTTTGGGGAAAAATGAAGATGATGGTGAAGATAGGAATAGTATGGAGGGTTTTATAGGAAAGGGAAGAATGGGGGTTACCGGAAACCGAGAGGTCGCCGGTAGTTAGGAACGGAGGGGTCGCCGGCCGTTCGGGAAATGAAAGGAGCTCGGGTCGCACGTTTGGGAAGATGAAAGGAAATAGTTCCTTTCCTTACTGTTGAATGGTGTAAAGGAAATGAGTAATGACATTTAATATTAATGAAAGAATTGGTTTTGGCAGAAAGGAAGTTTAAAGAAAATTTCATTAATCTTTTTTTTTCTTTTCTTTTCTTTATGAAAAACTTAATTAATAATATTTCATTTAATGATTTTCGAAAACCAAGATTAGCTCAAATTCAAACTTGGGTTTAAACACAGGTCCAGGACAGGTTAGGTCCAACAATCAAAATCCAGAAAAATATGGTTTTTCATTAATAATAATTTTTTAAAAAAATAATTTTCCTAATTTAACAACTAATAATAATAATTTGCTAATTAAAAATATTCAATTAATTAATCGAAAAATAAAAGGTTCTAGACGGATTCGGGACTCGGAAACGGGTTCGGGTCTTGGGCCAAACAAACAAAAATCCAAGTTCATTATTTTGAAAAATAATTTTTTTTTTTAACAAATAATATTAACAATCTGAAAATAACTTAATAACACAAAAATTAATAATTATAAGGAAATTGAAAATTTACGGGTTTCACAACCTTCCCTCCTTAGAAAATTTCGTCCTCGAAATTTAAAGAGTTAGGTTGAGAAATTACCTCAGGTCTCAAATAAATACGGGTACTGCTCCCGCATCTCATCCTCACGCTCCCAGGTAGACTCGCCTGGGGAATCATGCCTCCACATTACTCTGACTATGGGAGTCACCGAGGTCCTGGTTCTCTTCTCACCTCGGTCTAGAATCGCCACTGGCTTCTCTGGCACTGTGAGACTCGGTCCAATCTCTAGTTCTGAATGGTCCAAAATATGGTTCTCATCAGGTACATACTCTCTGAGCTGTGAAACGTGGAAGACGTTGTGCACACCTTCTAGATTAGCTGGTAGAGCTAACCTATACGCCACTTCTCCAATCCGGCTCAGAACTTCAAATGGTCCAATGTACCTGGGACTCAGCTTCCCAGCTCTGCCAAATCTGATAGTACCTCTGGTAGGAGAAATCTTCACAAAGACTTTATCTCCTTCTTCAAACTCCAGCGGTCGACGACCGCTGTCTGCCCAGTGCTTCTGTCTGTCTTGGGCGACCCTGAGCTTGTCTCTGATAATCTTCACCTTCTCTGCTGCGTCAGTCACCATCTCTGGACCCAGCAGTACTCTTTCACCAACGTCGTCCCATGCCAATGGTGTACGGCAACGACGTCCATAAAGAGCTTCGAATGGGGTCATACCAATACTGGCTTGGTAGCTGTTATTGTAAGAAAACTCTACCAAGTGCAGATGGTCTTTCCACGATCCTCCAAACTCCAAGACACAAGCTCGCAGCATATCCTCCAGTGTCTGAATCGTCCTCTCTGATTGACCATCTGTCTGGGGGTGATAAGCAGTGCTGAACTTCAACTGTGTCCCCAGGCTGTCATGCAAACTTTTCCAAAAGTGAGAGGTAAAACGAGTGTCTCGGTCAGATACAATGCTTACCGGTACTCCATGAATCCGGTAGATGTGTCGCATGTATAGAGCCGCCAACTTCTTAGTGGATAAACCAACTTTAAAAGGGATAAAGTGAGCTGACTTGGTTAGTCGGTCCATAATTACCCAGATGGCATCCTTCTCTCCTTGGGAACGAGGCAGTCCTGACACGAAATCCATCGTGATATGCTCCCACTTCCATTCTGGAATGTCCAGTGGTTGTAGAAGTCCTGCAGGTCTCTGTCTACTAGCCTTCACTTGTTGACAGATCAAGCATCTAACGACATACCTAGTGACATCTTTCTTCATTCCACTCCACCAGACAATAGTGCGCATATCTCGATACATCTTATTGACTCCAGGATGTATGGAATATTGAGACTGATGCGCTTCCTTCATCAACTCGTTCCTCAGTTCGCCAGACGGTACACAAAGCCTCGTACCATTCTTCAGAGCTCCGTCACTGGCAATTGAGAAACCCTCAAGTGTTCCTGCCAACACTTGATCTCTCAGCTTGCAAAGTGCCTCGTCTTGAAACTGCGTCTCCTTGATCTTGTCCATCATGTTCGAGCTCACTTGCAACTTCATCAATATAGAATCTGAATCCCGCTTCTTCTGTCCAGGCAGTAATATCTCCAATCCAAGCTTCTCTATGTCCTCCAGCAGGTGCCTCTCCTTGGTTAAGAACATCGCCACTGGGTATCGACTAAGTGCATCAGCGACCACATTAGCCTTACCCGGATGGTATTGCAGGTCGATGTCGAAGTCCTTCATTAACTTCAGCCATCGCCTTTGCCTCATGTTCAACTCTTTCTGAGTGAAAACATACTTCAGACTTTTATAATCTGTGTATATTTCCACTCTCTCTCCATATAGATAATGCTTCCAAAGCTTCAACGCAAAGATCACTGCAGCAAGCTCCAGATCATGAGTGGGATAGTTCTTCTCATGAGTCCGTAATTGCCTAGATGCATAAGCAATCACTTTCCCATGTTGTTGAAGAACGCAACCCAGTCCTTTGCCCGAGGCGTCACTGTAGATTATGAATCCACCGGATCCTGCGGGTAGCGCAAGGATTGGTGCAGTGGTGAGCCTCTTCTTCAACTCCTCGAACGCTGCTTGGCAGTCCTCCGTCCAGATGAACTCTTCATTCTTCCGAGTCAGCTTCGTCATTGGTTCAGCAATTCTAGCAAAGTCCTTCACGAACTTCCGATAGTAGCCCGCCAAGCCCAAGAAACTTCTGATGTCAGCAACTGAGCTTGGGGTAGGCCACTTCTCCACAGCAGCTATCTTCTTTGGGTCCACAGAAATTCCTTCTCCTGTGACAACATGGCCAAGAAAATCTACCTTGTCTAGAAAGAATTCACACTTGGAAAGCTTACCGTACAGCTTCTCCTTCCTCAAAGTTTCCAGAACTTTTCTGAGGTGCTCTTCGTGCTCCTCCTTCGTCTTTGAATAGACCAGTATGTCATCAATGAAGACGACGACAAACTGGTCTAAGTATTCATGGAAAACCTTGTTCATAAGGTTCATGAACACAGCAGGAGCATTCGTCAGACCAAACGGCATGACCAAGAATTCAAACTGCCCATACTTGGTGTTGAATGCCGTTTTGGGAATGTCTTCCTTCCTGACCTTGATCTGATGATAGCCAGACCTGAGATCAATCTTGGAAAACACCTTGGCTCCACTCAACTGGTCAAACAAGTCATCGATCCGGGGCAGAGGGTACTTGTTCTTGATTGTGACATTGTTCAGCGCCCGGTAGTCGATGCACATCCGCACCGTTCCGTCCTTCTTGGGCACAAACAAGACAGGTGCTCCCCAGGGTGAAGCTCCGTCTCGAATGAATCCCAGAGACTTCAGTTCATTGATCTGCTCCTTCATCTCTTTGGCCTCCTTCGGGTTGACTCTGTAGCATCCCTTAGAGATCGGGGGAGAGCCAGGAACTAAATCAATAGTGAATTCTATGTCCCGATCTGGGGGTAGCCCAGGAAGACTATCAGGGAAAACATCTATGAATTCCGCTATGATAGGATGGGGAGGTTCAGGTTCTTCAGAAATAGAGTAGACAATACTCTCCATAACCTCCGGAGCTCTAGAGACTTCAAACTCTGGCTCTCCAGGTGGGCTGAAGATTACACATCCTCTGTGACAATCTATCAGCGCATGCTGCTTGCTCAACCAGTCCATTCCAAGGACTATGTCATAGTTGGGCAAGGGCATGACAAGCAAAGGTGCTATAAATTGGTGGCCAGCTATGGTGATGGGGCATTCACAGGTCTCAGTAATAGGTAAGGTTCCTCCTCCAGTCATAACCCTACAGATCTTCTTGCTAAAGCCAGTAACTATATGGTGTGCAGAGATAAACTTTGTTGCTATAAAACTGTGTGTTGCATCAGAGTCGAATAAAACTAATGCAGGATGAGAATGTACATAGATGTAACCTGATATGACATCCGCATTAGGTTCCTGCTCCGGCTCTGGTTCCTCTGCAGTTAGGGCAAAAGCTCGTCCAGTCCTCTGTTGATGCTGCCCAAATTGTTGCTGCTGAGTGGGCAGAGGTCCTCTCTGTTGATTTCCTCCGGCCTTGTGAACTGACGAGGGACAGTCCTTCACTTGATGGGTGGTAGACCCACAGATCAGACATTGTCCAAGCCTCTTCCGACAGATGTTCACCTGATGACCCGGCCTCTTGCAATAGCTACAAACAGGGATCTGCTTTTGGGGTGCTACATCATTATTCCTTGCTTGCTGGTGATGCTGGGGCCTGTTGTTGTTGTTGTTGTTATTGTTGGGCTTCTTCTGATTACCCTGGAAGTTGTTAGTTCCAGGATAATCTCTCTTCGAGCGGGCAGGTTGGCTCTTCTCTATGTCTTGAGCTCGCTCCAGGATCTTTTTATAAGTCTTGGCACCGCCTGAGATCACATGGGCGCGGATCTCTTCTCTTAGTCCATATCTGAACCTTTCAGCACGATCGTCAGGATCAGCCACCAGATTCTTGGCAAATCGGCTGAGCTGGCCAAATTCAGCAGCATATTCTCCCACAGTCATGTTGCCCTGCTTCAGGTTCTGGAATTGTCGCTCCATCTCCCGCAACTCTGAAGTTGGGAAGAACTTCCTCTGGAACAACCTCTTGAAGGTGTCCCAGTCAACTTGCCTATCCTGGAGTCGGGGTTCATTCCGATACCAGGTGCTAGCTACATTCTGCAGTTGAAGTCCCACTGCTTCGGCCTTGAGGTCTTCTGGAAGCCGAGCAACGCTCAGGAGACGCTCCATATTGTCGAGCCATTCATCAGCATAGACAATTCCCTCGGTTCCCTTGAAGGGTCGAGGGTTCTGCTTCTTAAAGCTCTCAATATCGCCCACCTTGGCAATATGATTTCCATAAATTAAATGGCCCTATTATTACATAAATTAATCCTTAAATTTATGTTTACCTTGGCAGGCCTTGGTTCCTGTTGAGCTGCTTCTCCTCTTTCCAGTGCAGCCATTGCCACGTTATGGGCATTCTCCATGCCTTCTCTCATAATGGCCGTCTGCTCGCGATGAGCTTCAGCTTGAGTTCTCTGGGCTTCTAGTACTCCTCTTAGCAGACCTATGAGGTCAGTAGGGTCCACAGGCACCGGTGGGGCAGCTGGAGTGGGCGTAACCACAGGGGGTTGCATCTCTGTCCGAGAAGATGATGGATCCGTCGTTGTATTATGGGGACGGTCGGCCAACTGCCGAGGTGTAGGATCCGGACTTGATTGGGGAGGTGGGGTATGGTCAGGTGTTGACATCCCATCGCCAGCAGGGTTGGTATTGTCAGTGGCCATTCTCTGAAAGGTTTAGGATACAAACATAAGCAAGGTAGCCTATCTATATTCAAACAAAAATATTTATTTATAATATATTTCGGTCCTATGTTGTGGTAAATTAATGTTCTAGTGTTCCTAATTGTTTCTAAGTTTTTCCTAAGTCGTTGATTAGAGACCTGCATGGGCCACCACTAAAAACATGTCACGACCCGATCCCAATTTCTTGGGTCGACTCGGATCATGCCCAGCCTGCACCGTTGTTGAGACGGCGACAGTAAGCTGTATTCCATATGCAGGTACAATCAACAACATTTGAAACTTATAATTGCCACAACATTTAATTAAACGATAATATAAACTTATCCATTACAAAGCTTGTCCACAACTTAAACATAACATATATTTTAAATAAAAGATAAACTAAAACTTCAACTAAGCAGAAGTGTCATCATCATCTCCATGGACCTCGTCTGGGAGCACATCAGGGTACAGCTCCGGGTCATAGTAACTACTAATCAGTAGCTCTGAGTCATCAACAGAACCTATTGGGTGTGGGGGATCCAGTCAGGAAAGGAGCAAGTACAATTATGAAAAATTAACAATTTGCATAATGAATAGAAACTTGCAATATTAAATAATTTTGAAACAATGATTTCCAACTATAAAACAATTGTGATTTGAGTAAGCAGTATCTATGACCGGTTTAGGATGATTCAATTGTATCCTATTGATACGGTCCGGCCTAACCCCGTGTGAAGAGGGGTAAGCTCGCACATTCATTAACTATTTGGCTTTGATCATAGATAACTACGCTACTCCCCATTTTCCCGATACAATGATTCAATATATTACTCTAGGAGAGAGTACGTGTAACAGTTGTGTATTTAACATGCAAAATTCTAATATTAATTAAACTGCAATTAACCACAACCGTACTTGCCTTGATTTTCAATTGGACGAGATTTGTACTTCAAGTTGACGATCAAGAGCTTCCTCGAAATCCTACATTTCGGAAATTTGTCTCAGAAACAAACTCTAAAAATATCTAATTACCATCTCTATTTGTCTTTCCTAGTCAATTTTAGTTGTTAGTTAACAAACACAACATCACAGCGTTTACTAGTTTGTTGAAGTTAAGAAATTCAATTTACTTTGGTTTTTGGGTAAAACTTGCTTTTATCAAATTACGTAAAAACTTGGTATATATTCATTTGAAAACTTTGACTTAAAAATATAAAGAATAAATTTTCTTTTCCTTAAAAATGAGAAAATCATGAGTTTATAATATCTTTGATTTTTCCTACGCTTTCCACAAACCCAGAACATAAAATGAAAATTACTTCCTACTTATTACAGGCCTGGGCTTATGCCCTTACAATTACAATAAATTGAAATAAGAAAAGAAACTGGTTATTCCGAAAATTATCTACAATTTAACAAAAACTAATAAATTTCTAAAATATTATTTAAAAAAAATTTATAAGTCTCAGACTCTGGTCCAAACTTCATTTTCAACTACTCTGCCTCAACGTCCGGTCGAACCGGTGCGTTTGCATTTCGTTGGGGCCCAGTAACCAATTATGGTTGTCGCCCAAAAATACCAAAATCATTTTAAAACCATTTTATTAATTTTCCCGAAAATTTTGGCAGCATTCCCTCTGTTTTCGGTTAACCCAAGAACTGGGAAATGCTCCGGTTTTACCTGCAAAAACAATCCCAAACCAGGGATACCCAATTTCTAACTATAAAATGATAATATCCAGAACCCGAAAATAATATCCACATCACGTTTCCGGTATTCGATAAACCGAATTGAACCAGAACCCGAAAATACCATAAAACCAATTCACAGAAGTATTTTCGAAAATTATTCGGAAAACCCGAATTGATAATCGGAAAACCAAAAACTCCTCAGAAATTTCCAGAAGCACAGAAACACCACAGAACCATTTCCGAAAAGAATTGGAAAAACCAAACCCATAGAAATATTCTGAAAACTCACAGAAAGTGTTCCGAGAAATCTCGGAAATCCCAGAAGTGGAACCACATAAAAATAATCCAAATTTTCTCGGAAAACTCACAACAAAACCACAGGGAGTATTTCCTAAAGGAAAACTTCACAGAACCGTAATTTTCGAATGCACCGGAAATCCCGAAACTAAAATGGAACGAAACCAAAACCGAAATCCGAATTCCTACTGGAATTGGGTTGGACCAATATCATCACAGACTAGACCCAAGGGGAAAACTACGGGACTATCCAGAGGTTACCGAAAACACGAAGGAATCCGAAGTGATGCCTCGGACTCGAAACACACAGAACCGCGGAAATCCCCGGAACTTCGGAACACGGAACACGTGTCCAGCAACACGGGACGAACGGGGGCGAGCGGCGGTGTTGGGCGGCCTGGCCGGGCTGTCGCCGGCAGTCAACAGTCGCCGGACGTCCGGAAAGGGGGCGGGCACTCGGGTTGGCGGCGGATGGCCGGCCTAGGGGTGCGCCGGTCGGGGATGGCGCCGGGTCGGGCTGTAGGGGGTTCGGCCAGGGGTCGCCAAAGTAGCTCCGGCTAGGGATTTGGAAGGAGGAGTTTGGGGAAAAATGAAGATGATGGTGAAGATAGGAATAGTATGGAGGGTTTTATAGGAAAGGGAAGAATGTGGGTTACCGGAAACCGAGAGGTCGCCGGTGGTTAGGAACGGAGGGGTCGCCGGCCGTTCGGGAAATAAAAGGAGCTCGGGTCGCACGTTTGGGAAGATGAAAGGAAATAGTTCCTTTCCTTACTGTTGAATGGTGTAAAGGAAATGAGTAATGACATTTAATATTAATGAAAGAATTGGTTTTGGCAGAAAGGAAGTTTAAAGAAGATTTTATTAATCTTTTTTTTTCTTTTCTTTCTTTATGAAAAACTTAATTAACAATATTTCATTTAATGATTTTCGAAAACCAAGATTAGCTCAAATTCAAACTTGGGTTTAAACACAGGTCCAGGACAGGTTAGGTCCAACAATCAAAATCCAGAAAAATATGGTTTTTCATTAATAATAATTTTTTTAAAAAATAATTTTCCTAATTTAACAACTAATAATAATAATTTGCTAATTAAAAATATTCAATTAATTAATCGAAAAATGAAAGTTTCTAGACGGATTCGGGACTCGGAAACGGGTTCGGGTCTTGGGCCAAACAAACAAAAATCCAAGTTCATTATTTTGAAAAATAATTTTTTTTTAACAAATAATATTAACAATCTGAAAATAACTTAATAACACAAAAATTAATAATTATAAGGAAATTGAAAATTTACGGGTTTCACAGGTTAAAACCTCAATCCAACAAACAAAAAATAAACCAAATCGAAAAAAACCAAACCAACTCAAATATACAACCAACATCACACTCAACTAAAACATAAAACCAAAAAAACCAAACCAACTCAAAAGAAAAAAAACCAATAAGCCAACCCACCACCAACCGAGAGTGCTCATTTTCAGCCACATTATTTGTCGGAATTTGAGTTTTGCTCAAATTCCGACAAACCGTTTGGCGAAATTTGAGCATGCTCATTTTTCGCCAAACAGTCTGTCGGAACGTATCGTTCTACCTAATTTCGGCAACATGTTATCTTATAGCAAATTTTTAC
This sequence comes from Iris pallida, assembly GCA_029216955.1. Taxonomy (NCBI): domain Eukaryota; kingdom Viridiplantae; phylum Streptophyta; class Magnoliopsida; order Asparagales; family Iridaceae; genus Iris; species Iris pallida. Next base: position 3,371,814 of record JANAVB010007399.1, on the reverse strand, counting down.
TAAATTCTTATCTGTACAGTAAAGTTTTCATAAAATAAAATGTTCTTCTGATGGATGTTGGCATTTTTTGTCCTAAAAATGTCATTTGGATGGACTTTTAGTACTCTCTCTCTCTCTCTCTCCCTCCCCCCCCTCTCTCTCTCTCTTTCACACACACACACACACATATAACATCACTAGGATACAAGGTGAAGAAAAATATGGACTGGGTACATGGATTGGATTTGACCATATATGTGGTAATCCTCCATAGGATTGTATTTTTTTAGCCTACATAGGATTGAATTTCTATGCTATATAAATGGGTATATGGGTGCTCCTTGAGACATCTCATTGTGCTCAATAAAAGTTGTTGCATAAGGATGAAACCACCACCACTGGGCTCTGGTTGAAGTTGGAATCACTCTACTTGACGAAGACTCTCACCGACTGACTTTATATGTTCAAGTCACTCTACAGACTAGTGATGGAGGAAGGTACGTCAATTCGGGATCATTTTTCAAAATTCAATCGAATTATTTTCGACTTGAAGGATGTTGACATACATGGAGAAGATGATCGTTTGGCGCTAATACTATTATTTTCTTTGTCCGATTCTTATAAGAATCTTATTCAAACGTTACTATACGGGAATGACTCAATTTTCGTAGAAGAGGCTACGAGTGCCTTATTGTCTAATGAGGTACGGAGGTCGGCTTCTAGTGGTGGAAACGGTGGAGACCAAGCCCAAGGTTAGACAACAAGAGGGAGGACAAATGATAGAACATCTTATAGCAGAAGGTCAAGATCCAAGTCCAAGATATCTATTGAAAAAGTGAAGTGCTTCAACTGCAATAAGAAAGGACATTATGCAAATAAATGTCCTCATCCAAAGAAAAAACAAGAAAAAGGAGAATAAGACACAGAGAGAAGGTGATAAAGCAAACTATGCTTCAGAATCTGACAGTAACGGGGTCTGTTTTTCGGTAGCACATAACAACATGAGTGACCCTTAGATTCTTGATTTCGGATGTTTGTTCCATATGTGTCCAAAGAGTGAGTAGTTTTCGAGCTGTTGGAATTAGGTCTATCAAGGTGAAAATGTATGATAGAATTGTGCGAACTTTAGCCGATGTCAGACATGTTCCGGACCTCAAGAATTTTTTTATTTCTCTTGGTATGCTTGACTCGAATGGTAACAAGTTCGTCACTGAGGGTGGAGTCTTGTGTATTGTCATGACCCGCACCCAGTATAGGGGCACGAGAAGTGGGTACGTCCAGCCTACGCCACAGTTTCAGCGGTAGAACGCTGTTCTAGGTCACTATCTAATCAATAACTCACGCAATTATATAATATACTTGTCAAATGTCAACTCCGAACGGAGGACAAGTATAGATATAATGAAATTTCAATCACAGTCTAAGCACGATAAGATAACACAAAAGTTTATAACTAAAGACTAAACAACAACAACAACAAATATAAACTACTAAATAATAATATCTCAAACAAACTCAAATACAAACTCAATATCTCAAGTTATTACAATTCAAGTTCTAAACATGAATCTAAAGCAAGTCTACTAGCTAGTCTCTCGATCACTCCTGAGTGTCGGGGCCAAATGTAGCTAAGCCATCTCCTGGTCTAAGGCAAGTAGGGCAAGTGTGCTCAGGGCAAGCATCTGTAATATTTTCAACGTATCCAGTCAGGATTGGAACGAGCACAACTCATCTAGAAATCCCAAGTAAATGGCAAAGACTATAAAGCAGTTATAGACAGTTTTATTGATGAACATGGCAAGGTTTTATACAGGTGATGATATAGAGAAACAATTAAAGTACAAGGGAAGTAATGTAGCAAAACAAGAGAAGAAATATGGCAAGGAAGACTGTAAAACAAGCTAGCTCAACTAGAGTAACATGATAAGTCCAGACAGTACAATATAAGTCAAGTGTAATCCCAATGTGAGTCTAATACAATATAAATCCAATACAAGATGAATCCAGTACAAGACGGGTCCAGTAAATGATCAATGAATCCAGGGTGAGTCCAAAATATACTCTAACAGTGTATTTTAAAATACCAAGATCGACATGTAAACGGCTATAGATAATACGGCACATCGTATACTGATCGGGTGAGGGATGGCTATCTTTTCAGTATAATTCCAAGGAAGGTGGTTCCAGTATTTGGGAATGTTCACATATCTACTCTAATATTTTCCCGCCCAACAAGTACAAGTGAATCCATAACCGACACAAAATAAGTACAAGTCCAGCCAGAACATAATGATGCCAGTAGGTGATTCCAGTAATAGTTCCAGTAATAGAGGCCAGACATGTAAAAGGTGAGTGTCGCATGCAATGGATCCAGTAATATCAATCCGTGTTGACAGAGAATCAAATAGAACTGAAATACAGTAATCGACAAGTAGATGAAAGAACTATCAGAGAATATACTCGACTGCTACTCTGAATGACATATGAATATCAGATATCTGAACCGGAGTCACAATGTCCTAATAAAGCAATACAGGTTATGATGTGTTCAATAGGTAATAATTGAAGTTTACAATGCAATCTACATGATTCTAGATCAATCTAGGTCAAAGTCAACTCTGATCAAACTAGTCAACATCTAGGATTTGGTCAACTAGGTCAATCTTAGTCAACTAAGTCAAACTCTAGTCAAGCTAGGTCAATTGGTCACATATTGACTCAATGTTGACTTTTGGTCAACTCGAACTATTTGGTCAAACTTTGGTCAATTCTAGGATTTTGGAACTTACACTTATCAACTTTGGTCAAACTTTGGACAACTTAGTCAAATTAGCCTATTAGGTTCAATACCAAGTCATTCTAGGTCTAGGGCTAGTCAACTAAAGTCCACAAGTTCAAATAGCCTATTAGTCAACACTCTAATCCACTAGGTCAACTCTAGTCAAACAACAACCTATAGGGTCACTCAATACACTAGGCCTAGTACAATATAGGTACAATACATACATTCATACATGGATTACATTACCTACTTACATACACTCATGTATATCATTATATCTCATGTATACATATCATGCATATACATTACCTACTTACATATAGATACTTGCATACATGTTTCATTACAATACCTTACATTACCCACATTGTTGCATTTTATCCGTTCATTCATGTATTGCATTATATATTTTACTCTTGTTTACTAGCATTCATTCAACATTACATGTATACATTCATATATTTCATTACATGCATATATTTCATATCATGCATACTTGCATCTATATATTATATATTACACTCATACATATGAAGAGGGAAAAAAGGAAAAGAAGGGACTGAATGGACTGCATTAGCATACAATACATATTCTATTATGCATATATCATTCTCAGGTTTTGTTTTACAATATTCAGTTTGCCTAACATTCAGTTTTCAGTTTTAAACATGCATTAGATTTAGTTCATTACATATATACCTATATTATATGATGCATATTAGATACTTGCATATGTTCATAAGTCACATCATTCATGCATTACATTCATCTTTCAGTTTTACATATCATTACCTACTATTATACATGCATACTTTATACATATTACATATCCATTCATATATTATATTACACTATATCTTATATTATATACATGCTTACATACAAATAGAAAAGGGAAGAAAAGAAAGGGAGAGGGGACTGAGACAGGGACTGGAATCTGAACAGCAGGGGGGAGAAAAACAATGGACTGAGGGACCGAGGACAGTTCAAATTAACCCAATCCCAGGAAATAGGAGAGGGGACTAAAATGTGCGAGGTTCAAACTCAATTCAAGCATTCATATTATCATCCATTCAGTTCATGCATACAATTTGATTCAGTTCTATATAGTGGATTCAGTTCAGATTTTGTATAACCCAATTAATCAAAACCCAATCCAATGTATTCAATTTCGAATTTCTTTCCAATTTGAAAACCTAGATCAGATCACAACATAACCATGTACTGAAATCTCAGAATTTTTTTAAATCAAACCCAACATTCAACAAAGAAATATCAACTCGGGATAAAACAGTTTATGTATCAAACATCGAGTCAAACGTAACCAAATTCATAACTAATCAAAATTATAATAGGGAACCTGTGAACAGAGGCCTAGCCCATGTGTGTCGACCCCAAGTATGTGTCCACGTGTCCAAAATAGGACACAATGTGTCAAATATGCCAAAAATAGTATATATCAAAAATTAGTAAAAACCACTCCTCGTGCGACCATGTCGAGTCGAAATGGACTCGACACAGTGCACGAGACACCATGTGCACGTGTATAGTGCTAGAGGGGTCATAGGGCTAGTGATTCATCACTCTGTACAGTGTCCACGTGTCCACACACGAAGTGCGTATCAGGGCACATTTTTACGTATGCACAGTGTAGGCAAGGACCAGTGCAGCCTCGATTTCTTCCAATCCACACTACAAAACCCGATAAAACTTGGTCAAAATCATGTCAGTTACGTGTCCTACGTGTCACGACCCGCACCCTAGAGTAAGGGCACGAGACGTGGGTACGTCCAGCCTACGCTGCAGTGTCGGCGGTAGAACGCTGTCCTAGGTCAACATACATCTAGCAATATATCTCTAAACAGTTTATACTCTCCGAATAGGGGTGACATAGCAGTAAATAAACTCAATCACAACTAAGGAAGAGATAGCACGATATGAAATAGAACTCAAGGAAACAGAGATGATAAAGTAGTCTAAGATAATCCCAGCAAATATCCAGAAGTACATGGTCTCAGATACAGAATGAAAGAATATATACAACTCAGAACTCAGAATAAAGTCTAGCTAAAACATGTCTCAAGACTACATAAAGTAAGATAAGCCTAACTAATCTAGTCTAGGCAATGGGGGTGATGTCCTCAGCTAGAACTGGGTCCTCCTGAGGGTCCAGCTCGCAAGTGTCATCTAAGGCTGCCCCGTAGTAAGTATCCAGACAAGCCTCCTCCTCATCCTCTGTAATATTTTCAACAGGTCCAGTCAGGACAGGAGTGAGTACAGTACATCTCAACAGTTCATAGCAGGTTAGAAAATATAATCATGCAGTAAAGTAAGATACAAGTACTGAAAGAAATGCTGTATGTAAACAGAGAGAGAGTTGTAATAGAAATATCTACTATAAATAGAGACTAACAGTGGCTAGTGAGTCAGAGTACAATATAGACATGTAAATGGTATAGAAGATTCTGATAAGACACTATGGAAGAGATTCTGATAAGATACTACTTGGGTATTATTTACATGTCTACTTCTACTCCCCGTACCCCCAATCAATACACAAGGATCCAACCAGGTTATGTTATGATTCCATGCAAAGGCCCCCGAAGGGTGATACATGGATGTCCCATAAATGGGGATTCTAGGAGATTCTAGGATACCCAGTAAATAGAATAAGAGATTCTAGGAGACTCTGTTATTATAAGAGTATATGTCATAAGTGATCAAAGAACCAGTAAAGCATAGTGATATGCCATGTAAGTGAAACGCACAGAACATTTAGTACCCGATGCTCCCTAAGGATAATATCTCAAGAAGGGATCCATATAGTACCAATCCGTGTGACCAACGTGACAGTACAAGTAAAGTAATTTAATACAGGAAATAATTCTAAGCAGGATATGAAATAATCAGAGAATGTACTCGCCTGGTATCTGAGTGTCCAATATGAAAGTACTGTCCGAGGGTGGTATTTGGCTCCTAATCAGAACAGCACAAGTCACAACAAGTCCAAAATGGTAAAATGAAGTCCTATTATGCATTCTACATGATTCTAGGTCAATCTAGGCCAAAGTCAACTCTTCACTACACCAAAACAGGAGATTACCAACAGTTATTACCGTGACAAACAATTTTAGTCACGGTATTTACTGTGACTAATCAGGTGTTACAAATTTTCGTCACGCTTATTTGTCACATTATTTACCGTGACGTAATCCAATTTTTGTAACGAATTTTATCACAGTAATAACTGTGATGAAATTGAATTTCAGTAACAATAATAACCGTTATAAATTCTAATTTTATAACATTTTAAATTGTGACAACATAAAATTTGTGACACTAATTACTGTTATGACACCAATTTTTGTAAGGGTTTAAAACTTCATTGAAAACTTTGTCACGAATTTAACCGTTACAAATTGTCGATTTTAACGATTTATAACACTTATTTTTTGTCATAATATTTTACAAAACTATATATATATATATATATATATATATATATATATAATGTTGATACTTGCAAATCATAACCTCTCGATATATATACATAAATGAAAAAAAAATTACACTCAAACTCATTTTATTATTCAACCAAAAATAGTAGTGTCCCAAAAATACTCTTTATAAAGTGGTATAAAATCATCCAACATTATTTGTACAGACAATAATTCTATGTTGAAAAAAATCAATAGAATCACCAACACAATGTTCAATACATAAAACTATAAAAGACATCAATTTTCTCTCTGTAAGCTGCAGTAAGTTATTTTATACAGTGGAGCTAGAAGGACGAGCAGTAGAAAATCTCTTCAACATGAGACTAACTATGACAGATTTTACTCGAAGGATCCTTCTCACAACATCACCAATTCTGCTCATGGAGATCACTTTTTGGTTCACAAGAGGTCAGATCGTTGATGAAGTCCACGTAACTATTAGGAACCATAATCTGTAACAACCAGTAAATGGAAAACATAAAAACCTCTTCTTTCTCCACAACACAACTCAAGAGAGGATGAAACTGACCATATCGATACCAGCACCGACTCCTGCTTGTACAGAGTAAGTGTAGTTACTACCAGGTGGAGATGTACCTATCAATGCCTTTCCAATCTGAGATCACAAAGCCCTAAAGAGAATTCATAGACACAAATATAGTTGCAATCAATTGAAAATGTACAAACTACGATCCTCAGCAGATTCTGTAGCATTGGTGTTACCTTAAACTTGAGTGTGTTCTTAAGGAATCCAGTGATTATATCATGGTTGGCGTGCATTTTCCTCCTGTTCCAACTTGAGTAAGAGACCACGACAGTTGAGACACCCTTTGCGATTGCGTTATAGTGTAAGCAGGCATGTGTGAATGCTGAAAGCCCTTTGCTATCGATGATGGTGTTATTCTCATTGATTCCTTCATATGTTCCTCCATCACCAACAAAGTGCTTGGCACAAGCCGCAACCTTGTCCCTGTCAAGAAAGTATTCATCAACAAATGCTCATGATAAATTTTACTCAAAGCCGCATGGATAAAAAATATTACATAAGAAGTTAACAAGGTATGATATCACAGCATGCAGTAGCAGATACACGCGACTCCTAAATGGCCAGTAAAACCGCCAATAGGTGTGCCCGCAAGGACTTCTACAGAGAGATACTTTGTTTTACAAGGGGAATGAGAGATGTCAGAATCTCATGTACCTTGGAAACTGGAGGTTCAGTTGCTTGATACTTTGATACGACAACTTCCCAGGAAGGGCCTGGAAAATAGAAGAAAAATTTTAAGCCAGTAACATTTTGTAAAAGAGGAAGGTCCATAAAACTTGAAGTAAACAATCACACTTAACATAATAAAAGTTAATAGAAGAACCTGCTGATATAAAATTTAAACATTTTTTATGCATCTACTCTTTGCGCAATACTCTCTTTCCACCCGTTAATAGAATGTCTGTTGATTGATGCAGACATAATAGTTAATAGAAGATCCCTTGCTGCTGAATCCTAAGTAGCAATTCTTTCTCAAATGATTTAACTTGGTCCAGAATGTAGACAATCTAGATTCAACACTGGAGTAGAAATCTTAAGATAAGTTGCATTCTGACATAGAAAATATTACCTTCGAGTAAAAAACATACCAGAAGCTGCATTGGCAGGAATTGGCATCTCGGCATATTCAGGCAATCTACAAGAAGATGAGCAAGAATAGAAAATAAAGGGCAGAAAATTAAGAACAATTTTATCTCTATTAGTATAGCAATAATACTAATGCAACAATTCAAATGTAGTAGGAAGTGGATCATTGTTAACAGTTCCTAACACACAAATAACATCTTAATCTAATCACTCTGCCAAACTTCTATTATATAGTTTGGTATGGGTGTAATGTTTAGCACAAGGGAAATCCAAGGGGAAAAAAACAAGCCAAAGTAAATATCCATAATTGCATATGAAAATAGTAGGCAATCAAAATTCTAATGTCTACAATAAAAACAGCTAGAAAGAGCATACCCTGTGTAACCTTTAGAAGAATCCGATGAAAGGAAGTTATATGCATCGTCTCTGGCCTTCAAAAGTAGCAGAAAGAATTAACATCATTTGGGACTTCAATAGAATATCAAGGGGAATAAGAGAGTAGACCCAAAGCAATACAAATTCATTATACCTGGAAAGAATTGTACCTGTATAGACTGCTACCTGGAAAAATTCCTAGCCCCCTCTCAGTCTTAGATCTCTGATCATGATCATAACCCATAGTGCCAGTTTGTCGAACACCTGGAAAAATGCCCATATTTCACAAATAACAGAACTTCCTTTCAGGAATAGAATACAATATAAATGCTATTCCTGAACTGGTTTAAAATGATAAATAAAACTTAGATTTTTGGTTATGCTCTAGATACTAGGGTATACATGTTCAATATTTAAGCTCTTGCATAAACTTGTAGATAAAGAAATAGTCATTGCTGCTAGAAACATTGACTAACAAGTGCTTCAATCCATAGAGCGAACTCTCCTATCAACATAGTTTTTAAATTCTGCTTGATTCTCAAGTTCTCCAGAAGAAAGAACATTACGACTGCAAAAATATCCTTTGAAAGTCAATCAATCTACATATCTCACAATCTAAACTTTTAAATCATTTTTGTAGCAACGGGCATAAGCAAATATATTGTTCGGTGGTAGCAGGATGCTCCTCTGAGGAGCCTCAGACTCCAAGGAGCCTTTGGAGGAACACCAGCAGCAAATGTGAACCCCCCACCCACAAGAAGACCTTACGTCCTTAATCATTGTGATATTGCAGGTACTCAAACAGGAAGAATAGGGGAGTAAACTTTCTATTGTTTGGGTTTGCCTCAAATGCTGGATGAAGAGGACCCCCACAAAGAGAAACCACCCAACACCATAAAGGTAACCACTAGAGAAGTTGCATCTTCAAATCCATAACCATATCCAGTTCAAGATCAGAGAGCCTGCTGGAGATTGATATCGTGATAGAGCAGTTTTCTACCTACAAAACTTGGATTGAACACAGAACCAGTGTGGGCTTCATCCCTTACCAATCAGAGTCATTTCTAACCAGTACCCACTTACCCAATGTCCGATTCGCAATGGACATGAGCATAGATGTGGGAGGAAGCACCCAAGATGCATCATATAGTCAACAGAATCAAAGTTTTTATGCAGCTTTATTTCGTTTAGTTCAGTATTCGGTGTTAGTCCTGACAAAAGTTCAGAAGGAGGCTTTGGAACCTTGGAAGGACCGAGCTTATGACAAAGATAGTGGTCTTAGAGATTGAGCTTAGATTTCCATAAGATACAGGCATCTGAGGGAGTCAGTATTGTTTGAGAGAGCATAACTTGGTACGCAGGAACCCACACCTAAAATCTTGTGACTGTGTAACTTTCCTAAAGAAAGTCGGGGGTGAGCACAATCAGAACTTTCCATGAGTAAGAGTCCCCAAGACACGACTATAATGACACCAGGGATGCCAAATTATTCTAAGATATCCTTTGGGGCAATGATATTAAACTATATGACCAACAAATAAGATAGGACTGTCTCTTTCTCTATCTTAAAACTAAGAAGAAAGGTGATTAAGGAAAGAAAAATGTTAAACACCCTAAGTGCCTAACAAAGTTGTATATATCAAATCCTTCACTCTATCCAACAATGTGCTGAATAGAGTCAATTCAAACCCCAGTCTTTGTGAATGGAAACCAAGACTAAAAGCCTGAAACATGTGTCTTACATTCCATATCTTCAAAGTTACACATCAACCATCAATAAGTAGATGTCTGTCAGTCAGCTGTCGTTTCACTGAGAAGAAAACAATGTACTTAACATTTCATATAAATTGTATAATATAGTGAAAGAAAAGTAGGAAATTGGAAAGTTGTACTGGGACTTGAAGCCAAGGAAAGAAAAATGAAATTCTAGGCTCGAGATGGAAGAATTTTATAAAGGTCTTTACTCTTCTGCATTTTGACATTTTCATGTTACTTTTATTTTGGCAGGGAGCTATACTATTATTTAGTGTTACTCCTATTTTCGTGAAAACTGGAACCACCAAGAAATCAAAGAAATCTACCAAAAAAAACATGCCCTAACAAGAATCAAAGCAAATAATCAAAAATTAAAAGTGGAGATACTAAGAAATCAAAGCATAAGCAAAATCTACTAAATAACAAAGCATCAGCAATGAGATCACTATGACAACCTAGAATCTGAGCATCAGCCATGAAATAGATGTAAAAAAACTAAATATTAAACACAAAAAATTATTAAAAAATTGATCATCACCTTGGTGCCCAGTGTCAATTTTTTTGTAGTTCCTTCTTGGAAGATGATCGACGCTGTAAGAAAAAATCTGTGAGAAAAAATCACAAAGGAAATATCAATTCGAAACCCTAAACCTAATGAAATTGCAAACCCAATTCGAAACCCTAAACCTTGATGAAATTGCAAAACCTAATGGAATAATTAGGAACTCACATCTTCTTCTTTTCCTTCGAAATCATCAAATCAAAGATTAATTCTTACTGTAGATGAATTAGGAGACGTAACAAAGATTAATTTTCATCAGACCCAAGAATACGAGAAATTAAAGAGACAGGAAGAGAGATTAATTACTCATTCATCGGCGCCCTTGTGGTGCTTGGGGCATCGTCGAAGGTAGGATCGATGGTTGTAGCAGCCAATTTTACTCGACGTCCAAGAAGGAAGAGAGCGAGAGAGCAACGGTCCAGGGAGGGCCGGAGGGAGCGAACGAGAGAGAGAGGGCCGGATGAAATCTCTAAAATTATGTACTGATATGTGGTTCTCATAATAATTATTTAGTCTGGAGGAAAATGGTAACATTTTTTGGTGGGAGGGAAATTGTTTGGTAACATTTTTTGGTGGGAGGGAATATTTTCATAACACTTATTTGGGAGGGAATAACAGAGGATGAATTATGAAACGGGAGGGATAACATTTTTATAATTGTTATTACTGTTACCAAAAATAAAATAAATATAAAATATAAAATAAGTATTTTAGTGACGGTTATTAGATTATTGTCACGATAATTATCGTTACAACTTGTAACAGTAATAACTGTTACGAATTAAAAAAATAGTGTTACAAAATGCCTATTTTGGTGTAGTGATAAAAAACCAAATAACCCGATTACAATATGAAGGAGGGAAATAGAGAATAGAAGATCTTCTTTCCTTGCAAACGTGTTGCAATTGGAACAGAACGAGTTACAATAATCTAGAGAAAGATGAGATGAAGAAAAGTTGCTGGGGTGTCAAAACACCGTTGCTCAAAGCAAGATTCGCCCCACACGAATTGCTTCCAGGAACCAGCAAGTTTGAAGAACTTGTGGAACGCTCGAAGTCACCTCTGTTCTGACTCCTCGGATGGACTTGCAATGACGGCAGCAGCTCCTCTCTTTCTCCTTTTCTGACTTATATTTTCGTAGTCTCCCCAAAGGAGGCCATAAGAGAGTATATATAGAGAGAGAGTGGAAACCCTAGCCGCCTCTTCAGTTATGGAAAGATTGAATCAAATCCCAAAAGGATAGCAACGAGATTAATTCAAATCCCACAAAGATAGCAATGAAATTAATTCAAATCCCACAAAAAGTGGATCTGAATTAATCGCATTGAATCAGTCTTTCCATAACTGACTTGTAGTCTGCACAGTCAGCGGAGCCCTCCATGCGGCAGCAGCAGCAGCATGCCGCATAAGACCGCATGGCCACATATGAGCCGCATGACTGCTGACGTGCTAAGTGCAAAGTGCGCCAACAAAACGCCACATTACGCCTCATGAGCCCATGAGCCCGAGTCCGAGTCCGAGTCGCTAAGCTTTGGGGCTTAGCTCCAAATGGAATTAATCCAAGAGAATGACAAAACATTAATGCTTAATCCTTGGAGCCTTATTCCCACATGGTTCCCTCCTTAGGGTCACCACCCCATGTGCATCTCAACAACACAACCAAGTATATATGTTGAGATAACTCATGGTGCATTTCCGATGTGGGACTAAAATTTTACAAGGCATATTGAGAGCAAGCTCTCCCATGTAAAGAAAGCAACATATATATATATATATATATTGGTTGTAGGATCTTGTAATTAGAATGTTTGGCTTCAACTTTTGTTGCTCATTTGGTTGCGACTTAAAATGAACTATAGAATGATATAAATGTTGTGATCGGTGTTATAGATGTTATGGTGGTCAGTTTTGCCAACATGTAATAGAAAATTAGAAATGAAGGCAGTTGGATGTAATATTTGTTGTGTCAATTCCGTAGTTATATATTAAACAAAACATTGGAAGTTACACAAATGTTGTATGCATTTCCATTCATAACAGAACAAAAACCCAAGGGTATTTCTATTTATGGCTACATGATTTTGCACCAAGTGTGACATGCATAAAGTGTAAAATCAAAACTTCTCTCTTTCAGTTCGTAGTATAAAGGTTGATTATAATGTTTTTTTAACTCAAATTTTATTGGTAATTTTGTATCTGGAAGTTAAATATTTCAAGTTAACTTGCAGTTGCAGCCAGTTGCAGCTGCAGCTGCTTCTCATTCTCTCTCATCCTCTTCCCTTCAACCTTCTCAAATGATAATAGATATTCTTTTAGGGGCAAAATAGGTCCAACTATGTCGAGTGACCGTTAAATGGGACCATTAACTAATGGTGAAATAACTTGCAAATCTTAAAAGTTGATGGTATTTACTTGCTCAAGAAATAGTAAGCGACAGTTTAAGTATAAAAATGTTCTAGTTTAGGGCAATTGCTAATTAACCCACTTACAAATTCGCATGGAAACATTGTCAAAACAATACTAAACTACACAAGTAACTAAAAAAATGGATTTTATCATACCTTTTATTCTTGTTTTCTCCATATCCAAATAAACAAGTTATACTTAGAATAGTTATATAAAGGAAATAAACAATTTATACTAGAATGATTGAATAAAGGAACAACCCAACTAGTTTAAACTTATCTAAATAAATAATTTAAACTATCTAAATCTATATAGCCTAGATTATTATTATTATTAGGGTTATTTAGTAAAGGTCTCATTTAATAGTGGATATTAGGATTTGGGTATTGAAAATGACCGGCGTTAGAGTTTGAGTTTTCAAACCACTATTAGGCAAATAAACAGTAATTTGGTGACCCAAATCCTAATGTTGGTCGATCATTTTCTAGACCCAAATTTTAATTTTAACTATTATACAAAACCCTATTACTAAATAACCATTATTATTATTACATCGGGTTGATAGGCCGTCACAATAAAACTTTATCAAATCTTATATGAAATTTTGTCATTCGTTGCGACGGGGGGATTGTATGGAGTTGTTGCCACGCACTTGGATGATGATGAATATCCACGCGGCTTTCCTTGAATTAATATTCTTTTATATTTTTAGATGGAAAGGTATAACAAATAACATCCATAAAGATAAAAATAAAATAAAATTATGTAGAATGTTTCATAGGTAGAGAGAGGCGAAGATGATCATCCGTTGTGAACATAAGTACAGACCTTTTTTTCTCAATTGTCATCATGTTCTAATCATGTTGTGTAATGTCTCAAAATTATGTATACCCATAACATGAATAATAATCCATTTTGCCAAACCCTGCGTCAATCAAAGGCTAATTTGCACTCCGAAGTCCATTAGGACTGCCAACAAAAGTGGCAGTCTGCCAACATCGTTGACCGTTTAGTTTAATATTCAAAAATTTTAGAACTGTCAACTTTGTTGACAGTCTACTTTATATTAGGAGGCAGCTGGACTGTTCTGGAGTAAAGTATGGAATGTCTTTAGAATTAGCCCAATCAAATTGCATACATTTTCTTGTACTCGACGTGATCCGCCGCCAGCTCCGCAACAACTGCGGACCCCGACCATGACCTGGACCTGCTGAAGGACCTGACGCTCTTCATCTTCCTGGTCTCTATCCTGTGCGCGATGACCCAGTACAGCATGATCCCTATGGTGGTCGCCAGAATCGCAGTCCCTATGATGGTCACTCCAATGGCGAGCCACCTCTCGTCGTCCCCGACACGATGAACGACAGCGCCAGGAAGGAGACGCTTATGAGCACGCACGCGAGCCACATCAGCTTGTTGATGACCGCCATCATGCTCTTCTTGGCCTTGCTCTCTATGACCACCACCGAGGTCTGCACCACGACCACGGCCAGGATATGAAGAGGGCCACCGAGTCGAAGACGAAGAAGATCATGAACGCGGTCCGCTTCGCGACGTGGGCCTCCCCCAGGGAGAGGCCCGGGGCGAGGTCCTCCGAGCTCACGTACGAGCCGGGGACGGTGAAGATGGCGGCGAAGGCCACGGTCGCGATGAGGACCGCGGCCACCGTGGTGGAGTTGATGGCGTTGTTGAGGCCCCCCGCGTGGAGCTTGTCGATCCCCTTCGCGATCCCCTGGACCCGCATCCGGGTCTGGCGCGCGTGCTCGAGCTGGGAGTGGACTTCGTGCTTTATGTCACTGACGGTCTGCTTCAGCTCCCTGGCGGGGTTGGCGGGCCGGATGGTCCCCGCGCTTTGGACTCCGTTCTCGATGAGCACGGCGGAGATGCCGGAGTTGCCCATCTTCTCGGCCGTGTCGAGTGCCGTCCCCGGACTTGCTGATGGCTCTCGTGTCGATCTCTTTGAGCTCCAGTAGCCTCTTTACGATCTGCGCAAATATTTCACTCAATCTTAGTAGTACCACTTGTATTAGAAGTTTCAGTAAAATGTTGGGGACAAGAATTAAGCTTCTAAAAGAAGAGTTGATAGACAATCCGTTCAAATTTTCCAATATCAGATATACTGGTGATGGGGTTTATATATACAAGGAAAATTTGTATTCCATTGCCCTGCTTCACGAGTTTGAACTTACAATTGGCTGCACTATATGCATAGGACTTCCTCAAATCTCACACTAAAACTCACTCTCTCACCATAACAATTGGTGGTACCTCTCAGGACCACCGAGCATATGGCGGCCAACACGACATGCCAACTACTCACAGGAATACACATGGACCTGTCTTGAAAATTCGTCGTAAAGAATGCTTTCTCCCAGGATCGAATCCGTTCGGCTTGGGATCTTATGTCTCCAACTCCGTACCACTTGAGCTAGGAGGCTTTAGAGAGAGAGAGAGAGAGAGCAACCTGATGCTAGCCAGCCACTAGAGGTAGGAGATTTTAAAATAAGATATATATATAATATATATTATATATATATAATTATATATATTAGAGAGATGATAGAGCAATATGTGGATTATGAATGGGTGCCTCCGGCTTGTAAGACGTGCAATATTTTCTGGCACGCGGCAAGTCAATGTTCTAAAGAGGACACTCCAGGGCTTGAATCAGCTGGCTCTAACAACCAACATACAGAAGAGGAGGAACATGATGGCCGGGATGACAAAGGAGGAGCTTACAAAGATAGTGGGAGGGAGACGGATACCAACTCATGTTCTCCGGAGGGACGGGCTAGTCAGACTGACAGGAGAGTCACCATGATGGACATCCCGCCACCGGATCCGAGGCAGACAAGGCAGTAGGGATTGGAACCGTTCCAATCATGTAGGGGCACTTTAGTTGTTGACGAGAATGGGACTAATAAATCAATTGACGTCCTACAAAAGTGCTGAGTATCACTACCGCTCGAGATAGAGTGGAGGGGATAAAGGAGAATGAGGGCATGGTCAAAAGCTTGCAGTCTGTAACCCTTTATGGGAAGAGACAAGACAGATGAAGGCCCAAGGGGCGACTATGCAGAGGAAGGGTGGACAGAGTTGTCCTAAGAAAACGTCAACTCCTTTATGTGTGAGCTCTCGGAAACAAAAGGAGTCCACAGGCATAAGCTTATCATTTCGGGGCTTGATCCTGAATTAATTCTGGAAAGAGAAGTGTGATATGCGAGATATGTAATATGGGCTGGAGTGAGGATCACCTATGACCTCGGGAGATTCTCTCAGATAGATTGAATGTAGCGACCTTTTCGATTAATACAATTACCTTCTTCGAATATATATATATATATATATATATATATATATATATATATATATATATATATATATATATATAAAGCCTCTAGGAAGGAGGTGGAGACATAAGTCCCCAAGATGGACGGATTTGATCCCAAGAAGGAGAGGCATAATTTACGGAAAAATTCAAGGCATATCCGTGTGGATTCCTGTGGAAAGCTGGTGGCCGTGGGTCTCCTAGCTCGTAGATCTGCTAGTTTGCAACCACCGTTGCATAATCCTGCCAAGTCTGGAGGTGATGAAGATAATGTTAAGGTTCACAGCATATGGAGGATCCCGTGAGATGAAACTCATTAAGATTAGTAGCAACAATTTAGTTTCTGCTTATAGTATTGTTTGGAGAAGAGATCTACCATTTCTTACTCTAATGTTCTGCTGTTAGAAACTCTATGCTAATTGATTTGGTTCAGTTGTTTGTGAACTTCAAATTTTGCAGAAAAAACAAAAACACGAAGAGCATGTACTGGTTTCCTATATTTTAGTTTCCTGAAGGGAAAAAAGGTTGAGCAACTTGTGCAAAGCATTTGAACCTTACCAACACCTTTGTTATCCTCAATTGTCAGCAAGACTTGAATTAAGCCGTCGAGTCAAATATTTTGAGATTGTGATCTCCACAGTATCAGTTAATGGGGTTTGGATTGTGTTGAGAAAGGAAATTGTGGAAAGGTTGAAGCCATTGCCAAGGAGGTCAGTGTAGACCCTACTCAAGGATCACACAAATCGAGAAAAAAAAATTCAATTTATGTAACAAAAAAGAAAAACAGAGATTCCTTTCTTTATAACATTACCTCAGAATTAACAATGCACCTTATTTCTTAGCCAAATCTAGGAAGAACATTGTTATTCATGAAGAAGAATGTGAAGAACATCAATCTTTAATATTACGTAGACAATTTCTTCATCTCCAATTTGTGGTATCCTGAACCTATCTAACCTATCTATCCTTTTCCACTTTAACAAAGTAAATTGTTGACTCCAAAGAAATTGGGGATAACCTCACCAAGAAGAAGGCAACTAGCATTTAACTAATTTCCCTTCAAATCTGCTGCTATATGAAATTTTGCTCGAGGCATTTCAAATATTCAACATATCAGAATATTTCAAACTGAAGAAGTCAACAAGCTAACATGTTTGAAATATGTGACATTTAGCTTGACGAATTTCCTCTCTTAGGCCTTCAATAAGATGCAGTTCCTTTTCTGACATAATAGATTATGTCAAGATTCAAAGACCTCATACAAGATAGTCCTTACACCTTGATCAACACCAAGAATCTTATGACATCCTTAATAACATGTTGTAGGGCGGCATTTGGTGCCACGGTAAGGCTTATTGCTTGCATCCTGGAGGATGCGGGTTCGAGTCACAGAAATAGTCTTTTCATATACATGGGGTAAGGTTGAGTACATATTGACCCTCTCCGGATCCTGCATAAGCAGGAGCCTCGTGGTATTGGGACAGCCCTTAGTAACTTGTGTTTAGGAAACTTCACATAAGACATTTATTTACACTTGATTATTCCAATACCATCTACTCAAGAGACTAGTGACTATTTGTTAAGCTTGGCCATCTGAAAGGAACTTGACAAAGAAACACTGACATCAGTAAAGCAGCATCAAGAACAACAAATCCTTAAGATCCAGTAATTTGATCCAAATATATATCCAAGGAAACACTTGAATTTGTCTCTTCCAATTTGTAGTTATAATAAGATACCTAAGTTATAAGCATAAAATTGAGTTTGTATCCTGGAAGACATGGGTTTCGGGTATCAGAAACAGCCTTTGCATATATCCGGGGCAAGGCTTAGTACGTATGCCACCCGGCCCACTGTCCACATTAGTGGGAGTCTCGTGGCACTAGAATACCCTTCTATAATCTTTGGAGATATTAATTGATAAATATTAATGTATTGGTTTTCTCTCTCAAAAATTTGCTATCAGCTAATATCTTCGCCATTATATATAACTCCAATGGAAAGGCTACACACCCAATCCTCAACAAATGTGACAAGATACTGAAGGTATCTCTATGGCATGTAGTGACATATGCAAGATTGATTAATTGAGTCAAAAATACAGCCTATGGCTTCCAACTGTGACAAAGTAGTATGGCCAGCAGTTGCTCTTTACAATATAAGAGCTAGTATCTCTTCGAAATATAGGTGATTGATATGCAATAGCGCAACATAGTGCAGATCAAGAATGAAAACTAGACATGTACAATCTATTCTAAAGGTAACACAAAACATGAAAATGTACCTGTGGGCGAGCCTTCCTTGCTGCTATATGCAATGGAGTATTGCCCTTTGTATCTACCATGGTGGCTACCATAGGTTCACACTTGATAATCTCGTCCACTGTCTCGAGGCTTGTCCCCTTGGCTGCCATGTGAAGCGCAGTCTGCCCTTCTTATCGGTTCTGGTAATTATCCCAGGTTCTTTGTTAAGAATGGCTTTCACCACCTCCAAGTGCCCATTCCTCGCAGCAGAATGCAGAGCAGTCTTACCATTGCTCTTCGCAATGAGTGCCAGGCTCCCATCAGCTTCCAGCAGGAGATTCACCATCTCGATATGGCCTTGCGTTGCAGCCGTGTGCAATGCCGTTGTGTTGGTCGTGTCGACAGTCATCGTCAGATCTGGAAGAGCCATCAGCAGCTCCTTCGCAATATCTGGCCAATGCAGCTACTTGATCAGACAGTGTATTTGAAAACATCGTGTGCTGCATATGAACTAGGTATGTTATGAATAGAACATTTAAGGGTCCGCTTGGTAACGGTGTTTTCACCAGTTTTGGGGTATTTTTGAACCGACCATTTATGGAAACCCCTGTTTGTTAACTTTTTTGAAGCACTGTTCTTGGTCGGCTCAAAAACTTGCCAAAAGCGGTGTAATGTAAATTTGGGTGGAAACACCCCAAATTGATGGGTTTCGAGTGGTTTTATTATTTTATTCTATTTGTATCCTCACAAAAAAATATATTATAACTTTACCTAATACCCGATTCTATTTTTTTTTTTCTTTCTCTTCTACTTCTTCTAAACTATGACTACTTTCCTCGGTAAGTTTTTAAAATCTCTTACTTTCAACTAGGTGTTTCTATTATTTTGATCATTATGGACTTCTACCTCCTGATCGGGGCGCTGACTGGGTGGCAGTTCCTGTGCTCAGGGGCGTTTTGTTTATTTATGGACATATAGGCAATTTTAGTTGTGTAAAATACTTTCAGAACCGCTCGTTAATGAATTACCAAGCACGGGTTGAACTGGCTTAAAAGCCCTATTTAAAACCATCCAAAACCGGATCCTTCATGATATGTACTCTAAAAACATCTCATAACTGCTACCCCTACAATTGACAACATACTCTAAATTTGAACAAAATTCAAAGAGAGAGATAATTGGTACTAAAAAGAAGCTATTATGATAGAAGTTATACCTACATCTCCTTGTTTGGCAGCAATGTGCAGCGCATCGAGGCCATTCTTCGCCTTTATTCCGGCGGTTGCTGCATCGTAATACTTGATCAACTCGCTCACCATATCAACGTACCCATACTCCGCGGCAATGAACAACGGGGTCTCCCCGGCCTGGTTCTGCTTCGACAACAGCTCCCCTATCTCGCCCTCCTCCTTCCCCGAAATGAGCTCCACGATCAACGCCATGTTGCCGTGCCTCGCGGCCGAGTGCAGGGGCGTGTCGTCCCGTTTCCCCGTCAGCTGCTTCGTCATCTTCTTCCGACGGAAACTCTGCTGCCCGACCGCCGACTCCATCCTCCTCGCCCTCTCTATACACCGTCCCGTCGATCAAATAACCCGAATGCCGAATCGGGCTAAACGCCGTTTTTGCGGAAACCGAAACTCATGCTCCTAAATTGAACACGCATGATGATTTCCACATCATGAACCAACCCCCTCCCTGCAACCAAAGCAACAACAACATCATATGCATGTATGTGTTGCCCAAAAAAGGGGTTACTAATTGTGCACCGATATCCTTTTCAAGAATCGGACATTCTTTCCACATAAAGAAATAAAGGATGCTGGAAATGAAACCACATGGATCCAACCTCTCACATGGGATGGGAATGAATGGCGCACATTCATGCCATGTTCATGAGGGAGACAAAGGAACTACAGCTAGCAGACCAGAGCTCCATTGGAGGACATGATCAAACACATATGCTAATTAATTAATTTTGCAAAACAAAACAAAAAACATTCAAGAGAGAGGAGAGAGAGAGGGAGAGAGAGACCATACCATTCCATTCCATTGGCATTGGCAAGCAAGGACAAGTGTCCTTTGTCCTTCCTCATATCAATTGGGGAGCCACCAAGAACAAATGTATTTATATTCAGAAAGTTCTTCCTTGTTCAATTTTTTTGACATAATTTAGCAAATACCCCCGTCATTATTTTGTTACCTGAATCTAGTATTTTTTTCTCATAGAGGTCCTCCAAAAATTATATATAAATTATATATTTGTAGAAGTCTCAAAAATATGAACTATTGATTTATGAGTTACCTATTTATCTGGAAAAAAGAACTAATCTAGATGAAAACTTTTGTTTGTTTGACATTATGTCTCTCTCCATCCCGTTCTTTTTCTTTCTAAAAAAATAGCATGTTCATGCTATAAATCCGGATTAATGGATTAAATTTGGTCCAGATGGAAGGTAATTATAATTAAAAAAATACTATTTGTCACTCCAAATTATTTTTTCTTATGTAGCAACTTACGTGTCGTCTGACATGACAACAAACAAACAAATTCTAAAATTAAATTAAAATTAAAATTAGAATTAGAATTAGAATTAAATTCTAAAATTAAAACTAAAATTAAAATTAAAATTAAAATTAGAATTAATTTTAATTTTAATTTTAATTTTAATTTTAATTTTAATTTTAAATGTAAATTAAATTAAAGGTTAAAATTAAAATTAGAATTTAAGGTTAAAATTAAAATAACATTAATATTTAAACTAAAATTAAAATTAATTTTTAATATTAACATTAAAAACTTGGTTAGTTAATTTTTGGGGTTAGAGCTCGTCATGCCAGCTGACATATTATATGTCACGTCAGCTACCACGTAAGGAGGGATAATTTAGAGGAACATTTTGGATGTATAGATAGTATTACTCTTATAATTTCTATCTCTAAGATGAAAACAAACTAAATATTCGCAAATTTTGGGATTGATTTTGCTTCTTTTTTTTTAAAACGATCCAAAAGTTGTTCTATACTTTCAAAAACATGTTCAATTTTAGATAGCTTTTGAAAGCAAGTGTGAGATTTTTCTTTTGATGGTGCTCGGCATAACTCTTATAAATGAAAGAAATAATACGCTCTCGTGACTAAATCCACTGATATTCCGCCATCCAGTTATAGCTTTTATTTATCTTTCCGCTAACCACAAGGGTCACTCGGATTCGACAGTTTGAGGTTGTTTCAAAAGTCTTTTTTTATGAGTAATGCTATGGGGACACACTTTTTTTGACATACTTCATAAGTACACTGATATGGCACTGCATTATTGAATGCATTATTAGTTATTAAGGAAAGCATTAAGGCCTCGTTTGGTTCGCGGAATCTCCGGGTTGGGAAAGAAAAGTGATTACTTTCCTATGTTTGGGTGTCCAAGGAATTGAGGAGGAAAGGAAAGTGATTCCCAATGGAAGAGAAATTATGGGGGAAAGTGATTCCATTCATCCAATGTCACGCCCCAGAACCAGAATACTGAAGAGCGGGGGAATGACTCAGCCAGCTACGTATTACGGGTAGATGAATACCGTATAATACGATCAATACTGTCTAACCAGACGAGGGGGTGCATACTACATGAAAGTCTTGCTATGGTCACTTCACATCTATTGTATCAATCATTCAAACAAGAAGCAAAAATAAAGAACATGTAAGATAAAGCAGTAAGGCGTCCCAAACGCTTAGTCAAAATGTTCTTGAGATCTGGCTTTACAAAACATAGCCAGATGGTATAGTAACATATACACAATTGTTATCAGCTGCAGTCTGACTTAATTACAATTATGTATAAGTAAGTGCAAAACAATTCGACTAACATGTCGGTGCCAAACGGCTAAGTATAAAGTAAATAACAAAACGAGTTGTGAAGTAAGGAACCCACTCGTGTCCTCCTGCGATCATTCCCCTAGTATTGACCATCTTGGAGGTAGAAGTAAGCTGGATCCTCGAGGACTGGCTCTAAATCTGGCCATGCAAAACCAGAGAGGTTAGATCTCTAATAGCAAGTACCACAAGGAAGCACGATATGAAGGATTAAACCAGTAAGTAAGAGAATATAATAATAGATCTCTGCTTTCCACTAGGATTTACATAACATCACGATACTTCGAACCAACCTCCCAACCAAACAAGGACAGAAGTTGGCCCGTCATGTCCTGACATTCTGATCATCTCAGTTAGGCAACAGAGTAGGTACAGTACGAAAACAAATCATCTTGAACGGCCAATCAACTACTACGGCTTGCTATTGTGAGTCCCAAGTTATCCTGAAATTATTCAATAAAGAGATTCCTCAGTTCTTACTATGTGCGAGTAAGGCTAGTCTATCCAGTCAATCAATTGCGCCAATCATGTAATTAGACGAGTCCCAGCGGGACGCCCGCCGTTAATATACCATGTACAATTTAATAATATAAGCAGATACCGTTCCCTGTCCGTGTGATAGATTTACAGTATCTGTGGGAACCAGCCGGCCTGTCGGGCACTACTAGTCCCAAGAGGGCTGCCATGTAGGAACTCGAAAATCCATTCTCTCCATGCCATCATTATTTATTTGACTTAATAGTCTCTACGTTGAGTGAAGTTCCATGCCGTGGATCATGGTCGTTCAAATGAGTACTTTCGTACGGGGTACGATATGCCTGACTCTACAACAATACCCGTACGGTTAGGTTGTAGGTCTTACATAGCGTAATGCAACAATCAAACTAACCACGGAATAATCATGCCTTGACCATAAGGTACACATGCTGTTTTTGTAAGATAAATAAATAACTAAATAAATAAATAAATAATTTGAAGCCTGCATGTGCCTGTATGCCAATATTCGGGATCGGCCAATCGATTACAATAGTCCATTACATAAACGTGTCTTATTCAATCAATTCAATAAGACGACTAGCCAGTCTCTTAGTTCCAACTAGGAACGCATGATCAATCATTAGTCAATGTCACAATCATTGTCAATGGTGACAAGGCATGAAAATCAAATAGTATTCAGTGGAGTCGAGTCTACGACTCCTCAGAGTTAAGTTCCAGCCTTACTGGGTATCCATAAACCAGTCAAGACACAAGGCACGTTCTACACAACCATATGTATTAACAATATTAACATATCATGATTATCGAGTTCATAAAAAGGGTGTAAGGATACAATAGAAGAATTATCATGCCATCATTATTTGGAATAAATTATAGAGCAAATAGTAACACCCAGGTTAGAAAGTTACGCCAACAAGTCCATGCTAAGGCCAACAAGTCACGCCAACGAGTCTAGGCTAAGGCCAACAAGTCACGCCAAGTCTAGTAGGTAGGAGTGAGCGTGTAAACAGCGTGAGCGTGAAAAGTGGTTCACGTTGGCACGCACAGCGTGAGCGTGAAGGGTAATTCACGCACTCATAATCGTGAGCGTGAAAAGTAACTCACGCACGCACAGCGTAAGCGTATGAGCGTGAAAAGCGTGATAAGAAATCCATGCACGCACGTAAAGACGTGAGCGTAACTCAAAATTCACGCTGGCACGTAGAAACGTGAGCGTGACTAAAAATTCACGCTAACACGTAAGAACGTGAGCGTGACTAAAAATTCACGCACGCACGTAAGAACGTGAGCGTGACTAAAAATTCACGCTAACACGTAAAGACGTGTGCGTGACTAAAAATTCACGCACGCACGTAAGAACGTGAGCGTGACTAAAAATTCACGCTAACACGTAAAGACGTGTGACTAAAAATTCACGCACGCATGTAAGAACGTGAGCGTGACTAAAAATTCACGCACGCACGTAAGAACGTGAGCGTGACTCAAAATTCACGCTAACACGTAAAGACGTGTGCGTGACTAAACCTTTGTTCCAAGCCAGAAATGAAGTTCCCATGGTTCAGAATGGTGAAGAATGAGAAGCTCTGCCACATGAACTATCTATTCTGAAAAGCACGCCAAGTTGGGAGATCAAAACCCATGGTCAACCGAAAACACAACAATCAGATCTGGAAGAAACAAGCCAAAGAAATCAAAAATGCCAAGTAGTAAACTCTCTTAGGATCGTGAGAGAAAGAATAATGAACCATAAAAATGGTTCTCCAAGTGGAAGCAAGAACCAAGATGTACTTGCCTGCTGTTGGTTGGTGGAGAGAGTGATGAGGAAGAGGAAGAAGTAATGGAGAAGGAAAGTTATGAGGAGAGAAGGAGATGGGGGCTTTAAATAGGAAGGGTGGTGGTAGGTGGAGGTTTGTGGGGTTGGGTTCATGTGAATCACCATGAACCCGAGAAGAACCACCATGAACCCGAACCTAAAAGCAAGACTAAAACAGAGAAGTTAAAAGCAGAAATAAAATACAGAAATAAAATACAGGAATAAAATTGCAGAAAATAAATACAGATAATTAATTAACATAAAATTAAAGGAATTTAAATACAGGATAATACATGATAAATACTAAATAAATATATAGAGTTGTACTTGTATAAAAATACGCATTCTGGGAACGGGGAGTGACATCTCTACCCACCTTAGAAAAATTCCGTCCTCGGAATTTCAAATCCAAGCAGGTAGAAATATCGCAGCTAAACTAATACAAGCAATTCTAGTGAGCAAGCAATTATTTTTTACCATATCAAAAGCAAGTACTATATATGTAAATTTATCAATCTACGATATCAAGTAGCTCTACCCATAAGCATGAAGAGCAGGACAATCAAGGTATACTGAAAGAGATAAACCTTATGAGTCAAACAGGTGTGGATACCGTGATCGGATATCATCCTCACGTCCGCACGTTGACTCTCCCAAGGAGTGATGACCCCAAGCAACACGGACAAGACTAATTGTTCGATTCTTGAGTATCTTCTCTCTTCGGTCCAAAATGGACACAGGCTGTTCCTCGTAAGACAGGTTGGTACCAACAACCAGCTCCGAATGATCGAGGATATGGCTTGGGTCCGATACATACCGACGTAATTGAGATACATGAAACACGTCATGCACCTCTCGTAACGAAGGTGGGAGGGATAAACGATAAGCAACATCGCCTATCCGATCAAGGATAATAAATGGGCCCACGTACCGCGGACTCAATTTTCCGCGAACGCCAAATCTAATGACCCCACGAGTAGGTGAGATCCGCAAGAATACGTGGTCCCCAACAGAGAATTCTAACGGCCTACGATGCTGGTCCATCCAGTGACGATGCCGGTCCTGCACAACTCGAAGTCGCTCTCTAATTCCCTTAACCACTTCAACCGTCTGAACAATCATTTCTGGGCCTAAATCTTCCTCTCCCCGATATCATCCATGCAAGCGGTGACCTGCACTTCTTACCATATAGTGCTTCGAATGGCGCCATCTGGATACTGGCTTGATAACTATTGTTGTATGAGAACTCGACTAAGTGCAGGTGACTCTCCCAAGACCCTCCAAAATCTAGAGTGCCAAACTCGTAACATGTCTTCTAAAGTCTGAATCGTTCTTTCGATTGCCCTCCGTCTGCGGATGGTAAGCCGTGCTAAATCTTAACTTGGTACCCAGACTATGATGTAAGCTCTTCCAGAAATATGATGTAAGCGGTATCTCGGTCCGACACAATACTGACAGGGACTCCATGCTGCCTGACTATCTGTTGCATACAACTCTGCCAACTTTTCTGTAGATTGCCCTACTCTGAAAGGAAGAAAATGTGCTATCTTCGTAGTCGGTCCACTATTACCCAAATAGCGTCCTTACCACTTGGTGATCTCGGTAAACGGTCACAAATTCTATTGTAAATGCTCCCATTTCCATTCCGGGATAGAAAAGCGGTTGCAATAACCCAGCTGGCCTCTGCTGTTCTGCCTTCACTTGCTGACATACCAAGCAACGGGAAACAAATCTAGCTATCTCCCTCTTCATCCCGTTCCACCAGAAATGCTGCTTGATATCTTGGTACATCTTGGTCCCTCCAGGGTGAATAGAATACTAAGAACTGTGAGCTTCTGCCATAACCTCATGTCTGATATCTCCACTAGGCACATAGACGTGATCCAAACCTAAGTGTACCATCTTCATGAATTCTCATCTCCTTCCTGAGTCCTGACTCACATTCGTCCTAAGCTTCTGAATCCTTGGGTCCTGTGCCTGAGCTGCCTTGATTCTGCCTACCAAGTCGGATTGAACTTGCAGACTTGTTAGAACTCCTACATCACTAGGAAGTATAACTTCGATGCCCATC
Source organism: Iris pallida (assembly GCA_029216955.1). Lineage (NCBI taxonomy): Eukaryota > Viridiplantae > Streptophyta > Magnoliopsida > Asparagales > Iridaceae > Iris > Iris pallida. The sequence goes on along the minus strand of JANAVB010007399.1, from coordinate 3,345,005 downwards.
TCCTGAAGGTTTTCTAAGATATGCCCTGTGTTGTCAACATAAATGCGCCGCCTCTCCTGCTAAGAGCGTCTGCTACTACATTAGCCTTGTCTGGGTGATACTGAAGCTCTACGTCATAATCCTTAATCACTCCAACATCTTCTCTGCCTCTGTTTAGCTCCTTCGAGTAAAGATATACTTCAGACTTTTATGGTCTGTGTACATGTCCATTCGTCACCATATAAGTAATGCCTCCATAGCTTCAGAGCAAACACTACTGCCGCTAACTCCAAATCATGAGTTGGGTAATTCTTCTCGTGGTCCCGAAGCTACCTAGATGCATATGCTATCACCTTTCCATGTTGCATAAGGACACATCCAAGTCCTTTACTACACGTCACAATATACTGTAAAACCTCCGGGTCCAACTGGCAATGTAAGAATAGGTGCTGATATCAACTTCTGCTTCAAGTCTCGAATGATGCCTGACATTCTGCCGACCAAACGAATGGTACATCCTTCCGGGTCAAGCGGGTCATGGGTGCTGAAAGCCTTGCAAAGTCTGACACAAACCTTCTGTAATATCCTGCCAATCCCAAGAAACTTCGCACATCTGCTATGGTCTTGGGTACTGGCCAACTTTCTACTACTGCTTCTACCTTCTTGGGATCTACTGCACTACTCCTCCTGATATGATGTGACCCAGAATGAAATGTGATCCGACCAAAACTCACACTTGCTGAGCTTGGCATACAACTGGTTCTCTCTCAAACCTGTAACACTTTTCTGAGGTGGTCTTCATGCTCCTCTTCACTAGCAGAGTATACGAGAATGTCGTCAAGAAACACAACGACAAACTTGTCACACCCCAGAACCAGAATACTAGAGCGGAGGAATGACTCAGCCAGCTACGTATTACGGCAGATGAATACCGTATAATACGATCAATGCGTCTACAAGACGAGGGGGTGCATACTAAGAGTCTCCCTATGGTCACTTTACTTCTATTGTCTCAATCATTCAAACAAGAAACAGAAATAGAGAACATGTGAGATAAAGCAATAAGGCGTCCCAAACGCTCAGTCAAATATTCTTGATATCTGGCTTTACAAAATACAGCCAGATGATGTAGTAAGTATACACAATTGTTAGCAGCTGCAGCCTGACTTAGTTACAATTATGCAAAGTAGGTACAACAATCCGACTAACATGTCGTGCCAAACGGCAAAGTATAAGGTAGATAACAAAACGGACGGGGAAGTAAGAAACCACTCGAGTCCTCATGCGATCATCCCTCTAGTGTTGACCATCTTGGAGGTAGAAGTAAGCTGGATCCTCGGGACTGGCTCTAAATCTGGCCATGCAAAACCAGAGAGGTTAGACCTCTAATAGCAAGTACCGCAAGGGAGCACGATATGAGGAATGATGCCAGTAATAAGAATATGATAATAGATCTCTGCTATATACTAGGATTCACACAACATAACGACACTTCGAACCAACCTCCCAACCAAACAAGGACAGAATTGGCCCGTCATGTCCTGACATTTTGATCATCTCAGTTAAGTAAGAGTAGGTACAGTGCACAAATTAAAACGGCCAGGCAACTACTACAGCTTGCTATTGTGAGTCCCAAGTTATCCTGGTTTTATGCAATAAAGGATTTCTCAGTTCTTACTATGCGCAAGCAAGGCTAGTTTACCCAGTCAATCAATTGCGCCAATCATGAATTGGACGAGTCCCAACGGGACGCCCGTCATTAATACAATATTCAATAGATAATATAACCAGATACCGCTTCCTGCCCGTGTGGCAGATTTGCAGTATCTGTGGGACCAACCGACCTGTCGGGCACTAGTCCCAAGAGGCTGCCATGTAAGAACTCGGGAATCCATTCTCTCCATGCAATCATTATTTTATTTAACTAATAGTCTCTACGTTGAGTGAAGTACCATGCCGTGGATCATGGTCATTCAGAATGAGTACTTTCGTACGGGGTACGATATGCACAACTCTACAATGATACCAGTGCGGTCAGGTTGTAGTCTTACATAGCGTAATGCAACAATCAAAACTAACCACGGAATAATCATGCCTTGACCATAAAGTATATATGCTTCTTTGGTAAGATAAATAAATAATAAATAAATTGAAGCCTGCATGTGCCAGTATGCCAATATTCGGGATTAGCCAATCGATTTCAATAGTTCATAATTAATATGAATGTGTCTCATTCATTCAATTTAATAAGACGACTAGCCAGTCTCTTAGTTCCAACTAGGAACGCATGATCAATTATTAGTCAAGGTCACAATCATTATCAATGGTGACAAGGCATGAAAGTCAACTAATATTCAGTGGGGTCGAGTCTACCACTCTCAGGATTTAATTCCAGTCAATCGGGGTATCTATAACTCAATTCACGACACATGGTACATCCTACGTAACAATTTATATTTAACAGAAATATTAGCATATCATGATTATATCAAGTTTATGCAAAAAGGCGTAATATAAAATGGACGTTAAACATCTAATAAGATATCAATATACAGGGCTATAGAAGATCCAGGGTAAGCAGGCTACGCTCATGTCAGCCTACGCTCAAGTCAACATACGCTCAGTCAAGCTACGCTCAAGTCAGCGTACGCTCAGGTCAGGCTACGCTCAAGACAAGCCACGCTCAAGTCAAGCTACGCTCAAGTCATACGCTTCCAAAAGGCAGCGTATGAACCCCATACGACTCCTTACTAACCAAGCCAGCGTACGCAAGTCATACGCTTCCAAAAGGCAGCGTATGAACTCTATGCGACTCCTTACTATCCAAGCCAGCGTACGCAAGTCATACGCTTCCAAAAGGCACGTATGAACTCCATACGACTCCTTACTATCCAAGCCAGCGTACGCAAGTCATACGCTTCCAAAAGGCAGCGTATGAACTCCATACGACTCCAGCCAGCGTACGCAAGTCATACGCTTCCAAAAGGCGGTATGAACTCCATACGACTCCTTACTATCCAAGCCAGCGTACGCAAGTCATACGCTTCCAAAAGGCAGCGTATGAACTCCATACGACTCCTTACCATCCAAGCCACGTACGCAAGTCATACGCTTCCAAAAGGCAACGTATGTACTCCATACGCTTCCTCTTCAAGACAGCGTATGTACTCCATACGCTTCCTCTTCAAGACAGCGTATGCAAGTCCATACGACTCCTCATCAAGGTAGCGTATGCAAGACCATACGCCGCCAAAAGGCAGCGTATGAGACAGACTACGCTGCGCTAAAGAGCGCGCGCAGCTCAGTGGCTCAAGCTAAAAAGCTCATGTCTACTGCTCACTGTCTTCTCCAAAATCAGCAAGAACTCTATGGTTTGAATCCAAAGCTTCAAAATCCATAACTTGGTCAAAATAAGTCCGAATCCAACTTTGTAAAGGTTAAAATTGGGTAGAATAAAATTCTCTACAACAGGAAACCATCAAAACTTGAAAACAAAGAAGTTTGATAGATCAAAACCACCAAAATCCGAAATAACTAATTTTTAGATTTACTAAAAATAAAACTTCAAAACGAAAAATGCCAAGTTCTAAACTCTCTTAGAATCACAAGGGGAAGAGATGGAACCATAAAAATGGGTCCTCATGAAGAGCAAGATGTACTTGCCTATGGGTTTGGTAGGTGGAGAGAGTAATGAGAAAGAAGAAGAAGAAGAGTAATGGTGAAGGAGAGTAATGAAGAGAGAGAAAGAGTTGGGGGCTGGCTTTAAATGAAAAGGTGGTGGTGGTAGGTGGATTCGGTTCATGATGAACCATCATAACCTGAAAATAAACTAACCTAGGCCAAACCTAAAGTAAGCTAAAGCGAGAATAAAAGCAGGAAGTAAAATACAAAAAATTAATTGCAGGAATTTAATTAACATGAATTTAAAGAGATTTAAATACGAAATATACATGATAAATATTAAATAAATACATTTAAGCAGTACATGTATTAAAATACGTATACTGGGAACGGGGAGTGACAAAACTGGTCTAAGTATGGCATAAAGATGCGATTCATCAAATCCATGAATATTGATGGAGCATTGGTCAAACCAAACGGCATTACTAAGAATTCATAATGCCCATACTTCGACCTGAATGCTGTCTTGGGAATATCTTCCTTCCGAACCCTCACCTGATGGTACCCTGAACGAAGATCTATCTTGGAGAAAACTCTAGCTTTGCTCACTGATCAAATAAGTCGTCGATCCTGGGTAATGGGTACTTTTCTTCATTGTTGCCGCGTTAAGCTTCCTGTAGTCAATGCACAATCTGGATGACCCATCCTTCTTTCCCACAAGTACCACTGGTGCTGCCTACGGCGATATGCTAGCTTGGATGAACTTCTTCTCCTTCAGTTCCTCTATGTGCTGATATACCTTGGCCTGCTCTGAATCCGCCATTCTGTAAACTCGATCTGATATCGGTTTAGTTCCAGGTGCCAATTTTATACTGAAATCAATATCTCTAACCGGTGGTAGACCTGGAAGTTCTTCAGGAAATACGTCTAGAAATTCTTCAACTACCTTCGGAATCTGAACTTCTTCCATTGCCGTTACTACTCCCTCGCTCTTGCTGAGTTGTCTCTGATCTGACTAAGGTGAACCGCTTCATGCCTGAAATATCAAAAGACACACCCCTCTACACCAATCTATTGTCGCATGACTGTCTTTCAGCCAGTCCATGCCTAAGATAACGTCGGCATTTCCAACAGAAAATTCTATCAACCGGGCGGGTAAGGAATGCCCGCAAACTACAACGCTACATGCTAAAATAACTACTAACTCCTACGAGCCCATTACTAGTGCGTATATTCAACCTCCTGGCAATGCCTCGAACTCCATTCCTAATCGTGTCGTAAATTGTACAGATATAAATGAATGGGATGCTCCCGAATCAAACAATGCTACTACGGGATATGAGGCGACGAGAATGTTACCTGCCACAACATCTTCCGATGCCAATGCCTCCTCCAAGGACAGAGTGAATGCTTGCCCTCGACCTCCTTGCTGGTTTCCATGCTGCGGCCTAGCCTGATGCTGTTGCTGGCCCCTTCCTTGATGATGCTGGGGTGGTCTATGCTGGTGTCTGCATCGACGGCCCCTGCTGCCGAAACATCTGAGCCTGCGGCATTAACGAACGCTGTGCCAACGGCCTTACTGCTACCGCTGGTCCTCGATACTGGCCTGCCCCTGGTGCCGGCAGAGCAGAAAACTGCTGCCCTGGTCCTTCTGACCTTGATTCATGGGATATGTGGTAATCCGATGGTCTGGATTTCCACATATCAGACACAGTCCATTCAATGTCCGACACATCTCTAGTGTGCCCCATCTTCCCACAATAAGTACAGCCTGTCGGGGGTTGCTGGTTCTTCCTCTGCTGCTGTTGCTGCTGCCTGGGTGTTGTTGGTCCTCGTATCGCCATATCGTGGATACGAATGCCAGTGGATGGTGCTGTTGTTCGGGGTGCTGCTCCCCCTCCTCCTTCAATCTGACTGTGGGATCTCTTCTGACCCCCAGTCCTTGTCGCAAGCCTCTGAATGGTGATCTCATGCCTTCGAATTGCCGTCAATACTTCGTCAAAAGTTTGGTAATTGTGCCCCTCTATCAATTGCAAGAGCTCAAGATGAAACCCTTGCTGAAACCTCATGGCCCTCTGGCGCTCCGTTGCTACCATCTCTGGGGCGAATCTACTCAATCTGCAGAACTCCGCTGCATAAGCATCTACAGTCTTGCCGGCCTGCCTGAGATTGATAAACTTCTGTTGTAGCTCAAACTGTGCCACAACTCCATAGTACTTGGTCTTGAATCTTGCAGTGAAATCGTCCCAAGCCACAGGACGTCTGATGCCCACTTCCTCTGATTCCCACCAATCACGTGCGAGATCCTGAAGTAACAACTTTACTAGATCCACACATTCTTCTGCCGGTACCTTAGCTGCAGAATAGCCTCAATATCCTTAAGCCATGCATCTGCTGAGATGGCATCCTCCGTGCCCTCGAAACGGCGGGGGTTGTACTTGCAAAACCTGGCTGATGCTCCTGAATCAGTCCTCACTCCTCTTTCCAAAGCCGTCTACAATCCTTGGTTGAGCAACACATTCTGCTCTTGTAGCTGAGTGTGCATGCGTTGCTGGGCCAACATCTGATGTTGCTGAGTAGCCATCATTCCTCTCATGATCTCCAGAAGGGCTGGTGTGTCCACTTGGGTAGGTGGAACTGTTGGTGGTGGTGGAACATCCGGATACTGCGATCCAGCTGCTGGTTCCACTATCACTTCTTCCTGGGTAGTCTCTTGAGTTAGTACTGGCCCTTGTTGCTGACCAGCATGGTCAGGTTGTCCATGTTGCCCCTGCTGTTGTCCAGCTCTGACCGATGCGGACGAAGTGCCCTTAAGAAAAGGGACAAAAGAACAATCAAACAACCGGACATGAAAGATCAATGAAGTCAAAGGATACCGGAATGTCAAGCAAGGGTTGAGAATAACGAATCATGAGATCAAGGGAGAACACGTGTGATTGAGTCATCCTATAAATCAAAACACCCCACAAGTCTGAAATCGGACCTGCATGGGCCACCACTAAAATCTTGTCATGCCCCAGAACCAGAATACTGGAGAGCGGGGAATGACTCAGCCAGCTACGTATTACGGGTAGATGAACCGTATAATACGATCAATGCTGTCTAACCAGACGAGGGGGTGCATACTACATGAAAGTCTTACTATGGTCACTTCACATCTATTGTCTCAAACATTCAAACAAGAAACAAAAATAGAGAACATGTAAGATAAAGCAGTAAGGCGTCCCAAACGCTTAGTCAAAATGTTCTTGAGATCTGGCTTTACAAAACATAGCTAGATAGTATAGTAACATATACACAATTGTTATCAGCTGCAGTCTGACTTAATTACAATTATGTAAAAGTAAGTGCAAGACAATCCGACTAACATGTCGGTGCCAAACGGCTAAGTATAAAGTAAATAACAAAACGAGTGGTGAAGTAAGGAACCCACTCGTGTCCTCCTGCGATCATTCCCCTAGTATTGACCATCTTGGAGGTAGAAGTAAGCTGGATCCTCGAGGACTGGCTCTAAATCTGGCCATGCAAAACTAGAGAGGTTAGACCTCTAATAGCAAGTACCACAAGGAAGCACGATATGAAGGATTAAACCTAAGTAAGAGATAATAATAGATTTCTGCTTTCCACTAGGATTCATATAACATCACGACACTTCGAACCAACCTCCCAACCAAACAAGGACAGAAGTTGGCCCGTCATGTCCTGACATTCTAATCATCTCAGTTAGGCAACAGAGTAGGTACAGTACGCAAATAAATCTTGAACGGCCAATCAACTACTACGGCTTGCTATTGTGAGTCCCAAGTTATCCTGGAATTATTCAATAAAGAGATTCCTCAGTTCTTACTATGTACGAGCAAGGCTAGTCTATCCTGTCAATCAATTGCGCCAATCATGTAATTAGACGAGTCCCAGCGGGACGCCCGCCGTTAATATACCATGTACAATTTAATAATATAAGCAGATACCGTTCCCTGCCCGTGTGACAGATTTACAGTATCTGTGGGAACCAGCCGGCCTGTCGGGCACTACTAGTCCCAAGAGGGTTGCCATGTAAGAACTCGGGAATCCATTCTCTCCATGCCATCATTATTTTATTTGACTTAATAGTCTCTACGTTGAGTGAAGTTCCATGCCGTGGATCATGGTCGTTCAAATGAGTACTTTCGTACGGGGTACGATATGCCTGACTCTACAACAATACCCGTGCGGTTAGGTTGTAGGTCTTACATAGCGTAATGCAACAATCAAACTAACCACGGAATAATCATGCCTTGACCATAAGGTACACATGCTGTTTTTGTAAGATAAATAAATAAATAAATAAATAATTTGAAGCCTGCATGTGCCTGTATGCCAATATTCGGGATCGGCCAATCGATTACAATAGTTCATTACATGAACTGTCTCATTCAATCAATTCAATAAGACGACTAGCCAGTCTCTTAGTTCCAACTAGGAACGCATGATCAATCATTAGTCAATGTCACAATCATTGTCAATGGTGACAAGGCATAAAAATCAAATAGTATTCAGTGGAGTCGAGTCTACGACTCCTCAGAGTTAAGTTCCAGCCTTACTGGGTATTCATAAACCAGTCAAGACACAAGGCACGTTCTACACAACCATATGTATTAACAATATTAACATATCATGATTATCGAGTTCATAAAAAGGGTGTAAGGATACAATAGAAATTATAATGCCATCATTATTTGGAATAAATTATAGAGCAAATAGTAACACCCAGGTTAGAAAGTCACGCCAACAAGTCCATGCTAAAGCCAAGTCACGCCAACGAGTCTAGGCTAAGGCCAACAAGTCACGCCAAGTCTAGTAGGTAGGAGTGAGCGTGTAAACAGCGTGAGCGTAAAAAGTGGTTCACGTTGGCACGTACAGCGTGAGCGTGAAGGGTAATTCACGCACTCATAATCGTGAGCGTGAAAAGTAACTCACGCACGCACAGCGTGAGCGTATGAGCGTGAAAAGCGTGATAAGAAATCCACGCACGCACGCAAAGACGTGAGCGTAACTCAAATTTACGCTGGCACGTAGGAACGTGAGCGTGACTAAAAATTCACGCTAACACGTAAGAACGTGAGCGTGACTAAAATTCACGCACGCACGTAAGAACGTGAGCGTGACTAAAAATTCACGCTAACACGTAAAGACGTGTGCGTGACTAAAAATTCACGCACGCACGTAAGAACGTGAGCGTGACTAAAAATTCACGCTAACACGTAAAGACGTTGCGTGACTAAAAATTCACGCACGCATGTAAGAACGTGAGCGTGACTAAAAATTCACGCACGCACGTAAGAACGTGAGCGTGACTCAAAATTCACGCTAACACGTAAAGACGTGTGCGTGACTAAACCTTCGTTCCAAGCCAGAAATGAAGTTCCCATGGTTCAGAATGGTGAAGAATGAGAAGCTCTGCCACATGAACTATCTATTCCGAAAAGCACGCCAGGTTGGGAGATCAAAACCCATGGTCAACCGAAAACACAACAACTCAGATCTGGAAGAAACAAGCCAAAGAAATCAAAAATGCCAAGTAGTAAACTCTCTTAGGATCGTGAGAGGAAGAATAATGAACCATAAAAATGGTTCTCCAAGTGGAAGCAAGAAGCAAGATGTACTTGCCTGCTGTTGGTTGGTGGAGAGATGATGAAGAGAGGAAGAAGTAATGGAGAAGGAAAGTTATGAGGAGAGAGAAGGAGATGGGGGCTTTATATAGGAGGGTTGTGGTAGGTGGGGGTTTGTGGGGTTGGGTTCATGTGAACCACCATGAACCCGAGAAGAACCACCATGAACCCGAACCTAAAAGCAAGACTAAAACAGAGAAGTTAAAAGCAGAAAATAAATGCAGAAATAAAATGCAGAAATAAATTGCAGGAAATAAAATGCAGATAATTAATTAACATGAAATTAAAGGAATTTAATATAGGATAATACATGATAAATACTAAATAAATATATATGCACATGTATAAAAATACATTCTGGGAACGGGAGTGACATCCAAGCAAGGAATCACTTTCCCACATTGAAGTATTCACTTTCCTTTCCAAATTCCTTGACATTGCCAAACACGGAAAGAAAAATCAATGGGAATTAAAGTTTCCCAAAGGAAAGGAAATGACGAGGAATTGATTTCCTTTTCCTTCCATTCCGCGAACCAAACGAGGCCTAAAAGGAGATAAAAATTGACATATAATAATGCAGTACCATATCAGTGTGGCTATGAAGTGTGTCAAAAATAGTGTTCCAGCAACAGTACTTTTTTTTTTGGTTCTTGCTTTAACAAACCAGCAACTTTAAACTAGGTCTAAATAACGACTTATGAGACTTGTGTATAAATATGATAGATTCGAGAAACATATGGAAAAACCCTAATTTATTTTAGGGATATATATATATATATATTAATATAATATATATAATAATATATATATATATATATATATATGCCGGGCGCTTGTAGCTCAAGTGGCTAGGCGTACCGGCACTTGGGGCATCGGACGGAGTTCGAGCCCCCACGGGGGCGGCTTGGTGGTTCGCCCACGGCCCCCGGGCCAAGCGGTGGCTGGGTGTCTTTGACACGGCCGCTTGGTTTTAAAAAAAAAAAAAAAAAAAAAAATAAAATATTATTATAATATATATTATATATATATATATATATTATTTTATATAAATATATATAAATTAGTTGTTTATATATTTTATATTTAATAATTTGAAATCACCGTTGACGTAACAATTTGAATTGACTCGAACCAATTTCTGTACATGGTCCCACTAGTGCGGGTCCCATGGACCATTCGTTGTGTCGGTTTGTTTCTCGTGCGTGGAACTCAATTAACAGACAATTCGCTCGCGTAAACTAATTGCCGCGGGAATAACGGAAAACCAGATCAGATGCCGGTTTGCTTTGGTTCCTGTTCAGTTTTATAGAATATGCAATTATTATTTTTATTTTTCGGAATATTTTCCATTACTCACAACTCATACTAAAGATATTGCATTATAAATTTTGGGATTTAGAATTTAGAATTTATCAAATAAATTTGGATAAATCGACTTGCTTAACAATAAATCAAGTTCTAACTATAAATTCTAAATTTTGGATAAAGCTTCATACTTCATATTCTAAATTTATATAAGACTATATTTATATGAAATATAAATTTTAGAAGATTAGATTTGAATAAGATAACTTGAAAAGAAAATTGGTTAATCTACTGTAAAGAAATCATAAATTGACATGTTATAATTTAAAATTAAAATTGTGAAGTTGGAGGGATTGAACTTATATTTAACAGAGTTGATGGAATCAAAAACTCCAACTGCGATTTTGCTGTCAGAGATGGACCCCCAAAATAATTCAATAATATAATACCAGGTCATGAATTAACGAACATGAAACCAAGTCATGAACGTGGCGGTTGAAAGTTTTTCGACTCCATAAACAATAAGCAGTATGTGAAATAAAATCCTTTGTATTTTATTATAGTATCTCCTTGTACTGTTCCTCGATTACGAAATCTAATAAACCGGATCAACTACTTGCAATTATGCAACCTAACAAAAAAAATATATATCATGCGCTTTGTAACAGTCTAGTTTTTGAAAATATTTTCTTGTACAACTCACACGGATTTAGAAAGGAAAACAACTCTCTCTCTTCCATGATGTCTATAACTAGAGCCTAGCCGAAAGACTCATTAAATCGGGTATTAAAGTGTTTTTATACCATAGATCATGAACTCCTCCTCTATCCTCCTATTCAGCAGGTCAGAAATTCACCTACAGGTTTGCATCTCTACTGGTACAGATTTTAGCAGGACTTTCATAACCAGTTGGAAACTGCTCTCTCTCTCTCTCTCTCTCTCTCTCTCTCATCCATGTATACTCATGTTATCTGTTGATGATCGCACCTATGATGTAATATGCAAGATTTGGAGGGCCAAGGACGAACATTGCTTCTTTAAGGAATGCAGTCTGATCCGATTTCAAGTTAGCCCTTGAGATACGATATTGGACTGTATTCATGTCTTAAATAAAAAATTACCGTATTCATGTCTTAAATAAAAAATTACCGTATTCATGTCTTAAATAAAAAATTTCAAAACCAACCGTAATTATCTACACCTCGTGATCTCATTTCCTACTCGATGTGACACTAAACTATCAATTCCATTGTCATCATCTTTGAGCGCGAGCGCTCTTAAGATCAGACTCTTCACGTACTTGCGCGACATGATCTTGCATTGTTTTTTCTTTGCTGGTAACTGAGTTCACAGGATGGTGCTTTCATAGTTCAACAGCATATAGTCTCTATAATCAAAAGTTAGACAATAGACATAACAGCTTTGGTATAAAAAAGAATTGCTCTTACATACACTATATAATGACTTGGACATAATTAAACACCTTTGGGTAAAAAAAATTGATCTTAAATTAAGGAGCTAAAAGCTCAAAGATGTACATATAAGCCATTTATTATACCTTCCTGAAATTCTGATACAACTACCATCTTACAGCAACAATATTAATGATGCTTACCTATGGATCATATTCTGAAGGCCTTTTGTATTTCTCTAACAATACGGTCCACAACATCCGAACCAAACAATCTCGGCAAGTTTGCAGCGAGATCGATTTCAACAGTCTTGTTCTTAATCAAGGTGTCCCTCCTCACCATCTCAGCTCTCTCAGCCTCCCCCAAATCTCGAGTTCTACTTGTGCACAGATCCAACCAGATTCCAACAATATCCTTGGCAGCTGGACCAACGTGGAGCAGAATTATCTCTTCAATACCACTCTCTCCCTCGCCTCCACAATCAATATTTACCGAGATGGCAGTCGGAGAGAGGACACTTCGGATGTAGAGGGAGGAGGAGATGTATGGTGAAACCTGAGGCAGTCTTGCGAGGGCTTGTCTCCGTTTATCCAAATGGGTCTTGTCGTAGATCTCATCGAGGTACTCAGGGTGAAGGACGAGGTCTTTTCGAGGTATCAAATCCATGAGGAGATGAGAGACGTCGGGCTCCCCTGTATGAACTCCAAAACAAGGTGCGGTGCATCAACAGATGCATTGAGGAAGGCAAATAGAGTAGTTATGTTGAGATCGCCGATTGGAACCTTGCAGTGGAGCCATGATTGCAATATGAAATCAACCTGCACATAATAAACCATATTAATTCTGAAGTTACTAATCAATCTATTTGTCAAGAGAGGAGGTCAGTTTTTCAATTTGATATCTCTGTGATTGACAATCAATGCATTTTGCACCTTAACAGAGGGGCTGTTTGGTTGCAAGCAACTATGCTGCAACTGTCCATTTCTGCGGCAAGTGGAGGGAGCAGCGTCGAGTTCCACCGTTTAGTTCACAGCAAGTGGAAGAAAAAGTGGGGAATCTCATTTGCAGACCAGTTTCTGTCCCCCTCTTTTTTTTTCCCTCCACTTGCAGCCAAAAAGAGGGAAGTGTGCTGCAATGGTGGCTTGGCGGTGGGTGGAGAGGGGAATGGGGTCTGGAGGTGGCGGCGGCGGCGGGGTGGTGGAGGGAGTGGAACATCGGCGGTGGGGGTGGTGGGGTCTGGCGGTGGCGGCGGCGGTGGTGGTGGTGGAGGGAGTGGAACATCGGCGGTGGGGGTGGTGGGGTCTGGAGGTGGCGGCCAGCAGAATCGTGGTCCTGTGCGCGCGCAGCATCTTCACGAACCCCGTGCTCTCCATCACCACCGTCGTCCGCCCGAGAACGACCCCCCGCACACCGTCTTGAGGCCGGAGGGGTGAGAGAGAGAGATGAAGAAGAAGAAGAAGAAGAAGAAGAAGAATGAAGAGTCCAGAGAGAGAGAGAGGTAATAGCTATTCGTAGCATAATTAATATATTTTAATAGGTAATAAATATATTATGGTAATTAATAGCTAATTATGGCATATAATTGGCAGCTAATTATGAGTATCACCATTAGCAGCTAATTATGGTAGCTAATTAATTTTTTAGTTTAATTTATTTAATTTGTCTAATAAAAAATTAGACAAATTTAGTTTTTATTCATGATAATCACCATATCCTCCACTTTCAACTATCCAAACAATCGAACTCATTTCTTTTCACTTTCAACAACCATCCAAACAACAAACTCATTTTTCTTTCACTTGCAGCAGACAAAAAATACTCTTATCCAAACACAGTCTTGCTCTTTTTTGATTCATAGATCATTGTGCTCTTTCTTAGAGAGACCCTCTTTCCCGACTGCTCTTCTCGCTCATCCAGTGTTTCATCCCCCAATCCAAGGTGCTTGCACCGATCAACGATTAGCGACTTATGTGCCCAATGTGCGACTTACCAGCTTCCGCCTTTCTGGAAAGTGCCACTTGCTGCAAGTCCACTGAAACTCAACTTGCCGAAAGTGCCACTTTTACACTTTCAAAGAGTTACCTCTATCCAAACAGCCCCGGAGTGAAGATTGATCATAAAACAAAAGTCTAGTCCAAGTTATCTTACCCTAAAGCCCAATCTTTTAACCCACTATATTCTTCCAAGGAAAAAAAACTTTCTAAACAATTGAGAAGTCTGAGTTGGAAAAATGACCATCTTCTTAGCATTAGTATCAATCTCACTCAAATCCACATCGGAACTTTTCTGAAGCTATATTGTGCCATTATGTCTTTAGTTTCGCGTATTTGGGACGAGAGAAACAATTGGATTTTTCATAACAACTTTGTTAATCGTGATTCTCTCATTAAAAAGTTTTCTACTTCTTGATGAGTGAAGCCTCCAAACTTAAGAAGTATATGATGATAGCCAATAATGTTGTAGTTGTTGCTAACTCGATGCTCAATGACTAGATGACTATGTTTCTCCGGAGCTACACAATTCTCAGAATCTCACGGAAGTTCTTCATTCACTTCCCATTTAAGTTAAATTTGACATTGTAGCATATTTGGCGGTGCTTAACTTTTAATAGTTGTTATTCTATTCAATGTTTAATGTTTTATATTAATAAAATTGGCCGGGATCTCCTTGATCCCACCCTTAATCTCAAAAAGAAAAAGTACGAAAAGTTCAGTAAAAGAACTAGCAAAGGGAAAGGAAATTGGAACTAATGGTTCAAGAAAAACTTGGCGCTTTTCTAAGTGTTTAGAATCAGCCTCAGATCCCTTATATATCAGTTTAAAGAGATGCGTGTTTCTAGTAGCTAACCAAGTTTTAATAACTAACCACGTAGATCAATCCCCTGTCACACTCCAGATAGGCTTACAAAGACGACGAGGGTTTATATTGGTAAATTCCCAAAGTACTCATTAAGAAAACAAGTATGGTACTAGCAGTAATAAACTATCAACCCAATTTATATATCATTTCAAGTCAAAAATGACAGGTTACTTTAGTATTGGCAGGAAATTCCAACTACTGATAGAAGAGATGCACCTTCTATTAGTTATAGTTAATGTATGTAACCAAAATGATGCAAAAGAATAGGACTTTAATAACTGTTAGCTAAAAAAAATAGTTTAATGTCTTTGAAATATTTAGAATCATTGGTAAACCAACAATTTGATGCAAGTTTTACCCCCAAAGAATGTTCTATAACTGCTAATTAGTGGCTATAGTTAACTGGAAGTTGACATCTTCATCGTAGTCCATATTAAGAAAGAAGAACCAAGAGTAGTTACAAAGTGCAAAATAACAAGAGCGTATAAATACAAAACCTAGCATCATCTAAAGTTTCAAAACCAACCATACACCATGCTTCTTACTATTGTGAATGAAATATGCAAAATCCTAACCGATGGTTAAGGAAAAGCTATGGTCCTATTCTAATCCACATCAGTTTAATAAGCACTAAAACAAGAGAGATTGAATTTTCAGGTAATGCTAAGGGTTGTAAGCACCATACCAAACCTAGTACTTGAAATCTTAATGCATAAACAGCCAGGTAAATGATGACATTGGGAATCAAAGAACGCATCATGCCAAAACAAATATTGGAAATGGGAGTCATGTAGTGTCAAATCTGCATAGCAATTGGATACGCAGTACTGGGCATTGGGAAAATTGGCGGTTTAAATTGACAAGAGGCCTAAGTACACGTAACATTATGGAAGCTGCAGCGTTGCACCGAAGGCTGGAGGTAGGGACTTGAGAATATAGACGATACTCTCAAACTCGTATCAACAAAAGTTACAAAAGCGATGGGAACTTATCTAGTTGCAGAAAGCTCAAATTTTCGTCTGCGACCGGTTTCGCTTCGCTCCGGTTTTGAGTTTGTATCTTGTGTTCTTTTCCGGCGGGAGCAATCTACATCTACTTTGTGTTGGATTGTATCTTGTTTCCGGTTGAGCGTTCATAAATGGTAACATTGGAGCTAATAATTTAGTCTCACATCGGATAGGAAGTGGGATGCCCCACGAGCTAGCCTAGGCCTTAGAATGTAGGGAACTCATTTTGTAGAATAGTAGAACCCAGTTTGGGGCCCAATTTCGAGATTCTAGATTTTATATTTTGTAGGATAGTAGAACTCAATTTGGAGATTTTAGATTTTAGATTTTAGATTATTTTTTGGAAAAAAAAAAAGAAAAAAAAAAAAGAAGAAGGATGACATATGGATATATATCCATTCATTTCATTTGGGTCTCGAGATTTATTTTATTATTCTCGTACAAACCCAACCCCTTCTACTATTGATGCTCTTACTGTAGAAAGCAGGGACACTCCAAGAAAGTGACTGATGTGCCGTGTCGGACACGACACGGACACCCTACAAAGTTCACTCTCTCTTTTTTTGTTTAAGGACGCACTAAAACAAGAGATTAGAGAGATTCTGTTGAATCGTTATAGATAGATACCGGGGAGTCCGGAGCGCCGGAGCGGATGTCGAGCGCCCCCTGCGACGTCCCCTGCTGGTTGGTGAAGGAGAGGACGTCCGGCGGCACGGAGGAGGGGAGGAGGGTGGGGCCCAGCCGTGCTTCCACCGCCGAGAGCAGGTCCGACATCAGATCCCGATGCGACGGCTGGAGATGAGGGAAGGACTGCATGGAGGAGGAGGCGGCGGCGGCGGCGCGAGCGTTTGATCGCTTGGAGGAGGATGGAGGACGAAAGAAATTTTGTAAGGGCAAGTTGTGGTGGTGGAGGGAGGAGTGGTGGGAGAGAGTTATCATTCTGTGGAGGCAAAGAAGCATTTGGTTCCGTTGGGACTCCTCTCTATTTCTTCTCTCTTGCCACTCTAAAATAGTGACAGGCTGAACTCAATTAGCCACAACACAATTTCTCCATCTTCACTTACTCAATGGTCACCATCGGTAAGTTGTATTTGGAGCTGAATTTTAAAATTTTATAAATTTAGAATTAAATTTATGGAATATATTTGGTTAGAGATGGTTTTGGATATAAAAAGTATGAACAAATCTAGAATTTCGATTTTGATTAAAAGATAGTTGGATTTCGGAGAAAAAAAGTTAGTTATTTGTTAATTTTGTTGTTCTATTAAATATTTAGTTAATACTAATTATTAATTTATTAATTAATAATTAGTCATTCTTTAATATTAGTATTTTATAATTATTATTTAAATATTTAATTTATAGTTAATTAAAAAATAGCTAATAGTTAATTAAAAATATTAAAGATAGCTAATAGTTAATTAAAACACTACAGAAAGTCACAAACTGATAATGGCTTTGAATATTTTATGTAGTCATGTGCACAACCGCACAATCACGACTGCAAAAAAAAATGTTTTGTTTAGGATTGTCAAAAATTTATAGTCCTGAATTACAAAAAACTGTTAACATTTTAACAAGTTTACAACAGTTTAGGAATGCCAAAATAATGACAACCATTAACACTTGTGTTGTGCTCTTAGCATTAGCCATAATAAAAGTGAGTGTAAAATAATATAATAATAATAATAATAATAATAATAATAATAATAATAATAGCAATTTCTCTTTACGGTGATAATTGTTGGTGTTTTTGCCTTTGGACTAGAAAAGATAGTCCCACATCGGCTACACTAAATGATGAGTATCTCAATATAATGCATTGCTTGTGTTGAGGTGTGCACATGAGGTGTAGTGGGACACAAGTTTGTGCCATGTGGGAGTATTTTTCTAGAAGGAAAAATAATTAAATCCAACAAGGATACAAGTTGATTTTTGTTGTGCGGACTCGGACTCGGACACGGACTTCAGGATGTCTCGTGCATGCACGGGAGTGTTCGGGGGTAGGCGTGGACTGGCACACTTCTATGCTGATTGTGGGATGATCTAAAATATCAAACTCTATTTTTGAGTATTGGTATTTTAGTCCCACATCGAATAGGAGAATAGGTGAAGTCTCAACTCCACTCTATAAATAGAGCCCCTTGGCCTCCTTTGAAAGATGCACCAAGAAGAGAGTTAAGGGAGTCTGTAAAGTCCAGGAAGCCCGTTCAAGTCTCAAATATTGACTTACGAGCGTTCCAGAAGTTCTTCGTGAACTTGCTGGTTCCTGGGAGCAGATCGCGTTGGGGCGAATCTTGCTTTGAGCAACGGTGATCTTAATCACCCCAGCAAGAACATTTCCTCTTCTTCTTTCTTCTTTCTTCTCCTTCATCTGAGTTGTAACTCAGTTATGTCCGTCTGCAACTGCGATTGCAAGAAAGAACGTGAGATTTATTTTCTGAACTCAGTTCTATCCGTCAGCAACTGCGATTGCGAGGAAGAACGTGAGATTTACTTTCTGATTATTGTTGCTTTTGTAATCAGATTTATATTATAGTGTTCCTCTTGGATCTCGAGAATAATCAGAAGGTGAACGTTTGTTGAACCTCTGATCTCGATATCGAGTCTACCATCTTTGATCAAGTTCCGGGAATAACAATCTCAAAGCAAGATCCTTGTAGATGGAAAACTCTCGTGCTTCTCTCATCGATACCAGCTTTAACAAGTTGGAGAAATTCGACGGAGAACATTTCCAAATCTGGAAGAGGAAGGTCACCCTTAATCTTCAACTCGTGGACGTAGACCATGTGTTGATTGAGGATGAACCGAAGATTCCAGAAGGAGGAACTGCCGATGCTACTGCTGCTGCACTCGTCAAGCAGAGCAAATGGAAGAGAGAAAACAGCATATGTAAACTGCTGATTCTTAATTCTATGGAAGACTCTCTGGCTGAGTCATATTCCAAGAAGGAGAATGTCAAAGAGATATGGGATTCTTTGTGTAAGCTATATGAAGATGAGAGAAAGGTCCAAAATCTTCATCGTCGAGAAGTACCACAAGTGGCTCTTCGAAGACGAGATGGCGATGCTACCTCAAGTAAAAGAATTCCTGAAGTTGCGCCAGAAGTTAGATGACGAGAAGATGCCCCTCGTCGACAAGTTTGTCGTTGGAGGGATAGCCTCGAAACTTTCTGCTGGTTGGAGCAACTTCTATGCTAGAATGCATCGGAAGAAACTGGACATTAGCTTGGAAGATCTTCTACAAGAGATCCACGTTGAGGACGAAATATGATCTCAACAAAAGATGGACTCTCTGTCCAAGCAACTGGCTAAGGCCAACTTGGTACAGACAAGAGAGTTCAAGGGGAAGCAGGTGGCTTCTCATCACAAGAAGAAGGACTCCACTAATCTAAAAGTGAACGGTCCTTCGTTCAAGCAAAAGAAGTCCAAGTCCCACGTGACTTGCTTCAACTGTGACAAGAATGGCCACTACATGAGTGAATACAAATCCAAGCCCAAACCAAAATAGCAGGTATAGCTAAACTTGGTTATTTTGATTACTTAACTTGGTTGCTATTGTTGCACAGATTGAGTTATCTAGCGTGGTAGCTGACTAGTGGTCTGACACTAGTGCATCTGACCACGTGTGCTCTCAAAAGAGCTGTTCACTAAGGACGAGCCATGTTATGACGAAGGTCTCGATGGCGAACATATATCTAGCAGAAGTTTTGAAGATCGAGACAGTGGTTATTAACCACCGACAAGGACACTGGAATGCGTGTTGCACGTACCAAAGATTTTTTGGCGATCTGATCTCAGAAAGTCTGTTATCTGATACAGACTTGAAAGATGGATATTCGTACTAGCCAGATGGTAATTTCTTGACGAGGAATATGCTTCGAAAAGATGTTCGGTGCTGAAGGAATTGTCACGCCCCAGAACCAGAATACTGGAGAGCGGGGGAATGACTCAGCCAGTTACATATTACGGGTAGATGAATACCGTATACGATCAATGCTGTCTAAAAGACAAGGGGGTGCATACTACATGAAAGTCTCGCTATGGTCACTTCACATCTATTGTCTCAATCATTCAAACAAGAAGCAATAACAGAGAACATTTAAGAATAAGCAATAAGGCGTCCCAAACACTTAGTCAAGATGTTCTTGAGATCTGGCTTTACAAAACATAGCCAGATGATATAGCAACATATACACAATTGTTATCAGCTGCAGTCTGACTTAATTACAATTATGTAAAAGTAAGTACAAGACAATCCGACTAACATGTCGGTGCCAAACGGCAAAATGTAAAGTAATTAACAAAACGAGCGGGGAAGTAAGGAACCCACGATCATTCCTCTAGTATTGACCATCTTGGAGGTAGAGGTAAGCTGAGTCCTCGGGAACCGGCTCTAAATCTGGCCATGCAAAACCAGAGAGGTTAGACCTCTAATAGCAAGTACCGCAAGGAAGCACGATATGAGACATTAAACCAGTAAATAAGAGAATATAAATAGATCTCTGCTTGCTACTGGGATTCACATAACATCACGACACTTCGAACCAACCTCCCAACCAAACAAGGACAGAAGTTGGCCCGTCATGTCCTGATGCTCTGATCATCTCAGTTAGGTAACAGAGGTACAGTACACAAACAAATCAACTTAAACGGCCATCCAACTCCTACGGCTTACTACTGTGAGCTCCAAGTTATCCTGGAATTATGCAATAAAGATTTCTCAGTTCTTACTATGGACAAGCAAGGCTAGTCGATCCAATCAATCAATTGCGCCAATCATGAATTAGACGAGTTCCAGCGGGACGCCCGTCATCAATATACAATATATAATAAATAGTATTACCATATACCGTTTCATGCCCGTGTGGCAGGTTTGCAGTATCTGTGGGGACCAGCCGGCCTGTCGGGCTACTAGTCCCAAGAGGGCTGCCATGTAAGAACTCGGAAATCCATTCTCTCCATACAATAATTATTTTTATTTAACTTAATAGTCTCTACGTTGAGTGAAATCCCATGCCGTGGATCATGGTCATTCGGAATGAGTACTTTAGTACGGGGTACAATATGCACAACTCTACAACGATGCCCGTGCGGTTAGGTTGTAGGTCTTACATAGCGTAATGCAACAATCCAAACTAACCACGGAACAATCATGCCTTGACCATAATACACATGCTTCTTTTATAGTAAAATAAATAAATAAATAAATTGAAGCCTGCATGTGTGCCTGTATGTCAATATTCGGGATCGGCCAATCGATTATAGTAGTTCATACTTAATATGAACGTGTCTCATTCATTCATTTCAATAAGACGACTAGCCAGTCTCTTAGTTCCATCTAGGAACGCATGATCATAATTAATCAAGATAACAATCAATGTTAATTAATGCCAAATTCGAAAAATAAATATTGGGAAATAAATAATGTTTGGGAAATAAAGAATCTCATGCGCTGTGGAAAATGATTGGGGAATAAATAAATCTCATGCACTGTGGAGAATGTTTGGGAAATAAAGAATCTCATGCGCTATGGGAAAGGTTGGGAAATAAATAATATCATGCGCCTGAGGGAAATGATTGGAAAAAAATAAACTCATGCTGTGGGAATGCGGCTGTAAGAAATAAATATCATGCGCTGTGGAATAAGATTGGAAAATAAATAATCCATGCGCCTGAGGAATGAGATTGGGAAATAAATAATCTCATGCGCCTGAGGAATGAGATTGGGAAATAAATAATCTCATGCGCCTGAGGAATGCGGCTGTGGAAAATAAATATCATGCACTGTGGAATAAGATTGAGAAATAAATAATCCATGCGCCTGAGGAATGAGATTGGGAAATAAATAATCTCATGCGCCTGAGGAATAAGATTGGAGAATAAATAATCCATGCGCCTGAGGAATGAGATTGGGAAACAAATAGTCTCATGCGCCTGAGGAATGCGGCTGTGGGAAATAAATATCATGCGCTGTGGAATAAGATTGAGAAATAAATAATCCATGCGCCTGAGGAATGAGATTGGAAAATAAATATCATGCGCTGTGGAATAAGATTGGAAAATAAATAATCCATGCGCCTGAGGAATGAGATTGGGAAACAAATAGTCTCATGCGCCTGAGGAATGAGATTGGAAAACAAATAATCTCATGCGCTGTGGGAAATAAATATCATGCGCTGTGGGAAAGGTTGGGAAATAAATAACCATGCGCTGTGGAATAAAGATTTCCATGCGCTGAGGAATGAAGATTTGATGCGCTGGGACTGTCCTTCTTCTCCGAATTTTCTGAGAACAGAACCATGGAAGCCATTGCTTCCAAGCTTCATAAATCCTTCATCCCAAGTCCAAATATGGACTTCCATAGGTCAAAATTGGGTAGAACGAAATTCTCTACAACATGGAACCATCAAAACTTGAAGATAACAAAGTTTACTAGATCAAAACCTAAGAAATCTGAAAATGTAACAAACTTAGATCTACAACAAATAAGCCATGGAAATTGAAAATGCTAAGTACTAAAGAGACTTAAAATCAAATAGGGAAGATGATGGAACAATAAAAATAGGGATCCATCAAGAAGCAAGTTGGCACTTGCCTATCTCTTCTAGGTTGGTGGAAGAGTTATGAGGAAGAAGAAGAGTAATGGTGAAGTAATGAAGAGAGAGAAGGAGATGGGCTTTAAATGGAAGGGGTGGTGGTGGGGGGTTTATTTCGGTTCATGATGAACCAACATAATTAAACCAATCTGAGCCGAACCCATAGCAAAGCTAAAGCAGAGTATAAAAGCAGAAAGTAAAGTGCAGAAATGAAATTGCAGAAAATTAATTAACATGAAATTAAAGGAATTTAAATAAAGAGCAATACATGATAAATATAAAATATTTACATTTAAACAGTACATGCATTCTAAAAATACGTATTCTGGGAATGGAAAGTGATAGGAATGTTCGAACTTCTGCTGATGGTGATGAAGTTACTTTATTGAGTGGACTGAGAGTTGTTCTATGACAGAAGTCGACTCAAGCTATCCTACCGGGACCTTATCTTCATGTGGGGGGTAAGGAGGTGGAGGAGTTTAAGGTCTGTGCAGATACAAGACTGTTGGGAAGCTGCTCAGACGATTGAACTAAAGTACTGATCATCTGGAGTTAGTACACTCAGATATCTGTGACTTTTATCAATTCTCCACAGAGGCCGGTTCGAAGTGTTTCTCGAAGTGCATGTTCGCATGACTTCTCAAGTAGAAGGATACAACATTCGAGCAGTTCAGAGACTTCAGGGCTGAAGCTGAACGTTAAACCGATCTACAACTAATCAGAAGTGATCGAGATGTAGAGTATAGGTCTCATGAATTCGCATCGTTCTGCAAAGAACATGGAATCATCAATGAGATTACTGCTCCGTATTCTCCTCAATCTAACGGGATAGCAGAGAGGAAGAACAGAACGTTGACAGAAATGATAAACTCAATGCTGCTAACTACGAGTCTTCCTAAATGCTAATGGGGAGAAGCTGCATTGACGACCACTTTTATTCTAAATAGAGTGCCGTATGCAACTTCGAACGTAACTCGTCATGAACACTGGTTCAAAGTCAGACCTAACTTGAATGTCATTCGAGTGTGGGGGTCTATGGCTTATGTGAAGCTCCCAGATCTGAAGATTCAGAAGCTGGGGACTAGGACTACGAAGATGATCTTCTTGGGTTATGCGAGAAGAGTGATGCTCGGAGATTTCTTGATATTGAGTCAAATCATATCATCGAATCTCGTGAAGACAATTTGTAAGACACAAGAATATTATTCTTACGGATAAACTTGTCACGACCCGATATCCAAATTGTTGGGCCGGGCCGACCCATGTCCAGCCTACGCTTGGTTAAAGCGTAGTAAGCTGTTCTAAGTATAGACAATAAAGGATCTAAGCAGCTAACAGTTCTAAAATCATATTTAAAGTTCATCACAACACAGCATCTATAAGCGAAGGTAACATAAGCACAGACTTAATAATACACTTTATAAGTATCTAACTGGAGACAAAGTCCAGTATCCAAATATAAGTACAGACCAAAATCTAAGTCTCAAAACACATAAAAGATAACTAAGCAAGGTTCCCCGCTGGGCCTCTTCTGGAGCTAAGGCCAGGTCCTCAAAATCAGTACCATAATATGTAAACATATCGTTTCCTCCTCAGAAAGTATACCTACAACGTTATCCTGTCAGGACGGGAGCAAGTACAACCTCTACAACTAAAGTACTGAATATATAATGAAAGAGATGTACACAAAAAAATATGGTGTAATAAGTCTATAAAACAGGAAATACTGAAAACATGGCCTCATGGTACAACTGGGATCACAGTATCATGGTAACATAGGGAACATGGCATATCTGGAATCATGGTATGACTGGAATCACAGTATCATAGTAACATAGGGAACATGGCATCTCATAGTCTATCATGGCAAGGACACATATGTCATATAGACAGATGTATATGTAATGTTTAAAACTGTAGCAGGTACGTGATCGTCAATGGGTGTACAATGTGCAGGGGCACATAATAAAATGTATTTCCGTACAAGTGATAAGGCGATAGATGTACATACGCAAATCCGCTTTGAGATAAAGCCTACGGCGCAGTAATCATATAAAATAAAACTTTGCTCGGTACATACGTACGGAGAAGGGGGTCGTGATCACGTACGCTACTAATATTTTCCTATAACCCAGATTCTAACATGTGAGAGATACGAGAACAGTAAAAACATGTGAGAGATACGAGAACGGTATAAAACATGTAAAAGATACTGGGAGCAGTATAAACATGGTAGGTACTGATAGCAGTATAAAGCATAGTGAAACATGTACTGAGAACCAGTAAGAAACATGTGAAGATATAAGAACTGTCCTAAGCATGGCAGGTACTGAAGGTAATACAACATGTGAAGATTTAACTTGCTACCTCAAGGATCAGTATTTTAACAGGGTTAATACATGTTCTAGCATTAAAAGACAGAAATGAGTTTGCAGATGTACTTGCCTCGAGCAAAGCAAGAATACTAGTACGAAGATATAGATGTCCAGTGTCCTGTCAATAATGATATACAAACTCAGCCTCTAAGTTATGATTAAGATTACTCTAGTGGTGTGACACGACTCCTAACTGGATACTAGATAAGTGGGGACCTAGCATAAAAGTCTAATGTGGGGTGACACTATATCCAAACTAACTTTCTAGAGTCTTTACACTAGAGTAGGATGAGATCCAATACGACTATAACTCAAAACAACACAAAACATTGCAAGTCGTAACTATTCAATAAATAAATCAAACTGTACACTGAGTTCCAACAATTTTTGAGATAGACAAAAAGCTCAATTTTACATAAAATAAAGTACCAAAATGATCCTTGTTAATTATAGAAATTTATACTAATTTTTCTGGAATTTATAAACCTTCATAAATATTTATTAAAAATCAGCAAACATATGTATCCTGAAAATGAGGTCTGTTTTTCTATTTTTATAAAATACCAAAGTACTTATTAAATGCTGAAAAAATTAATAAATTAGCTAAATTAACACAGTATTTAAATACATTTTTTCTAAATTTACAGCAATTAAAATATATATAAAATTCAAAAACAGCCTAACCGGATCATCCGACGGATTACTGCGGATTACCGACGATTTTTCAATCCGTCACAGCAAGTTTTGTGGTGCAAGTTCGGATTTTCTGACGAATTTCCGCAGATTTCCGACGGATTTTCCGAACCGTCACGAAAGTTGATTTTTGAACTCAAAACTTTTTCGGCCATAAAAACTTCGTTTTAAATCGAAATTTAGATTTTCAAAAGTCAAAATTACATAGAATTGAATTTCCTACAACATGGAAGTATTAGTTTCACAAATTAAAACATTTGATAGATCAAAACCTCAAAATACTCAAAAATTATATCTAGAAACTCAGTTCTACGCAATAGTGTCGATCAAAACCAAAAGTGCTATATACTAAACGTGTTAACAATTTAAAGAAGCATTATAGGCCAATAAAACTTTAGTTTCTATGGAAAACAAAAATAAAGTTGGTCATGTCACTTTTGAGCAAGATGTACTTGCCTAGGTTAAGCTCCAAGCCTAATCTTCTACTCCATGGTACGAACCACACTCTAGACCTCAAGGCCAAGCTCTTGGCAAGCTCCAAGGAAGAGAAGAAATGAAGAGAGAGTGAAGAGAATGAAAAGAGAGAGAGAGAGAGAGAAAGTGAAAGGGTTATATAGAAGGGGGAATTAATCTTAGTCGTCGGATCGTGATCCATGTGAAAGTCTAGATCAATCATGGCCATTCAAACAAAATCAATTATCCATTGGATAATAGAGTACATCTACACTATTCACGAAAATATCTTAAACACATTCAAAATATCTAAACAATATTCACAAAAATATCGAAAATACTATTCATGAAAATATCTGAAACACTATTCATGAAAATATCAGAAACCGAAATATCTAAAGTGTAGAAACATGTAGGGCGGTATGCGTCGGTATACACCGGTATACCGGCGGTATGCGATCAAGGAAACCTATAGTTTTGGGAAAATTAAAGCATTCTGAAAACCAAGAGAATACGAAATACGCTACAAAATACGTATTTAAATTAATATAAAATACTTATCAAAAATAATTTATTTAAAAAATTTAAATAGTCCTGAATTCAGGGGGCTTACAAAACTGGGAGAACAAGGGTGCGCAAGAAACTGAAGTTGTCAATAAAGAAGTAGTCCAAGAAGATGTTGTTGTTGAAACAACGGTTGAACCAGAACTCGCTGAGCCGTCGTCGAAGCGAGCGAGGAGGCCGAAGAACTTCGGAGATGACTTCAACCTATCATGTGGAAGCAGATCCGCTTACCTATGATGAGACGATGAAGACCAGAGATGATGTTTTTTGAAAGGAGGCGACTGACAATGAATTGATTCCATCACCTCAATTAATACTTGGGTGTTGGTTGATCTTCCTGAAGGAGCAAAACCTATCGGATGCAAGTGGATCTTCAAGAAGAAGATGAAAACTGATGGAACCATTGACAAGTTTAAGGCCAGGCGAATGGCAAAGGGGTTTTCTCAGAAGCAGGGGATCGACTACTTTGACACGTGCTCCAGTAGCTCGGATGACCACCATCAGAATATTGATTGCTCTCGCAACGATACATAAGATGGTGATACATCAGATGGATGTGTGTCACGACCCGCTACCCAAATTATTGGGCCGGGCCGAGTCATGTCCAGCCTGCGTTTGGGATAGAACGCAGTAAGCTGTTCTAGAGAAACAAGATAAGACTAAATGTGCTAACTGTTCTATAAGTGAATAAAAGTCATAAATGCTCCAAACACAAAAGTCGTCTCATAATAGTAAAATGTCCAAAGTACAAGTCTGAAATGTAAAACTGGATACATGTCCAGTTACAAAACACGTAGTCTAATACATGACTACACTAAGTATCCCAAGTGACTATGCAAACTAGGCGAGTTTCTCCGCAGGTACATCCTCGTAAAGCAAAGCCGGGTCCTCGACAGTATCTCCATAATATGAGTCGTAGAGTAACTCCTCCTCAGTAAGGACACCTACAACGTTATCCTGTCAGGACGGGAGCAAGTACTGTTCTAGCAAACTAAATATACTAAGCATGAACAAGAATGTAAACTGGTCTGGCATGCATATCATGGTTTAATTGGTTTTTAGAAATGACAACATATAGTTTAAAAGTTTAAAACCGTAGCATGTACGTGAATCGGTCAATAGGTGAATAGGATGTACAGCGGTACATATCAATTTTTTCTGGCATGCACATACGTGTACGAACGGCATCGATGTATATCCATACACAAATGCGGGATCAGAACATACGGCAAGGTCACATATAGAATGTCACCGAGCGCGGTAAATACATACGGAGAAGGGGGTCATGTTCACGTACAATACTAACAGTTTTTCCTTAACCCGTTATTTAAACATATGAGATATGAGATACTGTCTAAACATGGTAGAGACTAAAAGTAATACAACATGTAAAGTTCTAACTTGCTACCCCAAGGATCAGCATTTAACATGGTTGGTAATCGCAGTTTATTGTTATAGCAGTATGTAAAGTTCGTAGAAAGTACTTGTCTCTAGCAAAGCAAGCTGCGATAAAAGTGCTATAGATGTCTGGTAACTCGTCACGGTAGAAATAAATGCATAAACTTAGTTTTTACACTAAGCTAAAATACTAAGACACTAATTGGTGCAACACGACTTGTGACTGGGCACCTAGCCAAAATGATGACTTTAGCATAGGAGACCAATGTGGGGTGACACACTACTTTAACTAACTTTCTAGGATCTTTACACTAGTGGGGGGTGAGGTTCAATACGGCTAAAACTCAAAATAACACAAAAGTTACAAGTCGTAATTATTCAATAAAAAATCAACTGAACATTGTGTTCCAATAATTTTTGAGATAGACAAAAAGCTTAATTTTATATAAAATAAAGTACCAAAATGATCCTTGTTAATTATAAATTTATTATAATTTTTTGAATTATTAACCAGTACAAGTATTTTATAAAAATCAGTTTTCCTAAGTATACAGAAATGAGTTCTGGTTTCATATGCCAAGATAGTGGCAAAACTACAAATTAAATACTATAAAAATATACTAAATTAGCTAAATTAACATAGTATCTAAATACTATTTTTCCAGAATTTTAGCAGCATTTAAAGTATTTTTAGAAATTCAAAAACAGTATTGCACACAATCTAAAATTTATAATAATTAATTATCTGCGTATTTTGTCCATGTACATAGTTTGAACCAAAGTTCAAATACAGGACCTAAGATCATGAATCAAGTCCAATATGACTTGTACAGGTCTTGAATGTGTGAAAACACATTTGGGCCCAAAAACCCATACTAGGCTTGGACACCAAATGGTTGCAGTAATTTAAATATACAAAAATACAAAGACATAAAAATACATGATAAATACTAATATTTAATAAGGCAAAATTTTACATAATGGTTATATACATACATATGTTAAAATACATACATACATATATATATATATATATATATATATATATATATATATATATATATATATATATATATATATATATATATATATATATATATATATATAAGAAAATACTTAATTATAAAGTATATATATATATACAAATATTGTATACATATATATAATAGTATATATATAATAATATATATACATATGAAAATATATACATATATACATATATGTACATAAATACAAATATATATATATATATATATATATATATATATATATATATATATATATATATATATATATATAAATACAGCATATATATATTTAAATACAGTATATATAATAATACATATATATATATATATATACAAATATATGTATACATATATATATAAGTATATATATATATAAATATAAAAAGAAAAAAAACAAAAGAAAAGAAAAAGAAACAAAAGAAAAACAGACAGAGGGCTCGAACTCGGCCCTCTGTTCTGGAAGGGTGAAGTCTTAGAGCCCCACCCGCTGGCCAGTGGGCCTGAGCGGGCTTGCTGTCAGGGTGGGGCTCGGGTTAATAATAAAGGGTTGAATTAATTAATGGTTTTTAACCCGCTAAAGAAACAAACCCGACCCGTTATGCTATACCGTGTCCTGACAGTTAGGGACACGGCTTATGAAACACGACACAGAGTCTTGTGTCTACACTCAGCACGACACGCACGAATTGATTCGGCCGTGTCCAAGCTTACCAATAGATTGCCCGTGTCCTGGCGAGTCACCTACGTGAATTCGAGATGCAAATACGACACGGAGACAGTACTGATATGTACGTGTCCGAAGTTGGGTTGCTGTCGGGGTGGCGACTAGGCGGAGGAGGCGTCGTGGTCGGGGTGCTCGAGTGGCGCTGCGGTCGACTCGACGAGGCGAATCGAATGGTGGTGGTGGCGACCGACGACGATGGGCGGTGAGGCGGTGCTAGGGTACGCAGGAGTTAGGGTTTAGGACCTAGGGTTTTCGGGAAGAACGGGGCTGTGGTCGGCGGTGGTTAGGTCGTAGTGGTGGTGGTGGTCTGAGGGGAGTGAGGGGGTTTATATAGGTGGGTCGAGTCGGTCGGGGGGTCGTCGCGCTGGCCGAAAATGGCGGGGGCAGTCGGCCGGTCAGTCGTCGGTCAGTCGGGGTGGGTAGATTAGGGTTTAGCAATTTGGTCCTCCTAGTTTAGGTTATTACAGATAGGTCCCTAAGGTAGATAAATGTAAATTATAATTTGCATAAATAATTCACAAATTGTAAACTGTTATATTAACAATTTAATAAATTGCATAATAATATAATAACAATTCTAAAAATTATAGAATGATATTAAAACATTTTAATTAATTACAAATAGATATTTTAGTATTTAAAACTCATTTAAAAATTATTTAAAAATTCTAGAAAAATTCCTAAAAATCATAATAAATATTTTGAGGCTAAATGTGACATTAAAAATTAATTAACACTAATTAAATAAATTTTGAAAAACAGGGGCTTACAAGTCTTCCCTCCTTGAAAAATTTCGTCCTCGAAATTCACAAGGATTGAAGACCCACATCTCTGTCAGGCGGAAGCCCTGGAAGATCCCGGTATACTGGTGATGAACCCGGTACTAAATCTATAGTGAACTCCACATCTCTGTCAGGCGGAAGCCCTGGAAGATCCTCTGGAAATACATCCATAAACTCCCTAATGATAGGGTGTGGCGGTGCTACGTCCCCAACTGTCGTACAACAGTTCGGCTCTAGGCTGATCTCCGGCCCTGTCCTCTTGACACTGAATGGTGCCGTGACTGGGGGACTGAACAAAATACTACCCTCATGACAATCTATAGATGCATTGTCACGCCCCGATTCCGTCGAATCGATAGTCGTCCCCCGGGCGTGATGCCGTGCGAACCTAATTTGCGATCGCACAAGGCCTAGTCATAAGGTAATTCGAGACACGAGATCTAAGAGAGTACGCAGACAAATTGATACACACAATGAGTAAAGAAAACTTGATCTTTATTGATAATGAACATCTTTTACAGACTCCGATACAAGACTCATTGTCTCACGGGCTACAACATGACTCGATTACAAAAGAGTACCGATGAGATAGCCGTTCCATATATTGCACACATCCCTCAATATACACAAGTACTCCATTGACCTGGATGGGAGGGACGCTGAGTCATTTGTCTTGGACTGTCGAGAGCCTTCAAAAGTGGAGTCGCAGAGTAAGTCTTCAACGCACGGCCGAAGCTTCAAAAGTCACGAACGCCGCCGAGCTAGCTGCCACGTCCTTCCTGGTTCATGGGACCTGCAAAGAGCGAGGATCAGCAAGAAACACATGTACTGGCGAATGGCTAATTAAATCCAAGCTCTGCATTTGATTCAAGAAGTTTCGTAAACATGTTAGCTAGCTAATTCAATGATCTTTCTAACCATCATGTTCGATTTGCATGTTAACATGTTCTGAGACAAGCATATGAAATTGTGTAACATTAAGCAACTATCATACACACCCCGTGCCACGTGCATTTGTTAAGCAGTGAGAAGGGTGTGAAGGCCACTGGCAATTTCAAGCCATCGCGGACATATAGCTGAGTTAGACGGTGACCCTTTCGCGTCGGGTAGCGAGCCCCGTGCGAAAGTTCCCGCGTAACTCGCGCCGATGAAGGGCTGGCGCTTGCTATACACTCGTTCCTCCAGGGCCGAATCGGTCCCTTGGCCTAGGTAACCGTTCGAGAAAACTACACCTTGTCGACAAGTTGTCCAATGACCATTTTCTTTAGAACTTAGTTGATTTTACTCATTTATCCGTATCGTTGCGATAAGCGTTAATTGATTCATTCATTGGTTTGGCATAGACCAAGTATAATTGCATAGGGAAGCATGTTTTCCATTTCCAAAACCGGCAGTTCGTTAACAAGTGTTTCGTAAAGTATCGTGCCACGATTTTATTCTTTCTACACTATTATGACAAGCATTTATTTTACTTCATATATTGAGTTTTGAAGTAGAGGGACGGGACGAAGGAGGTCAGCCACTCGCCTTAGCCTTGCTTCAAGCGAGCGACCGATTGGCTGCGCTGACGTCGCCTACGCGATCACCTGCAATCGCATAAGCAAATGATTAGAATACTGTATAATTCAAGGATATTCAATATGAATGCGAAGCTCGAAAACGCATCACGAAAACCCATCAAAAACATTCACGAAAACGCATTCACGAAAACCAAAGCCAAAGCCAAATCAAGTGCGGCATGAAAACCAGAGCAACGGGAGGTCTCTCTCGACTCAGCCGCAGAGCCAATCCTCGAGGCGCAACCCGCTGAATATGGGACTTGGTTCCGAAGAAGACATTCCATAATGAGGAATGGATCTTAATTCAACTGTTCCCGTTCGATCGACTCGGTCGATCCCGACCTATCGGTCCCGACCGAATCGATAGCGACAGTGTTCCTTTCTCGCGCACCCCGTGGACAGAGTACGGGGCACGATTTAGGGACAGAGCACTACACCATAACCAACTAATAAAAAGTTTCATCCTCGAAACTTAAAGATGGAACCTACCTCTACGAGAACAATGAAAGAAATTTATCCTTCATCTCCGATTCAAGCTCCCACGTCGACTCTTCGACCGAGTGGTTCTTCCAGAGGACGCGAACGAGAGGGATCGCTCGATTTTGTAGCAACTTATCCTTGTGTTCTAAGATTTGAACTGGTTCTTCAACGTAGGATAAGTCTGACTTTAGCTCCAGCTGGCCAAAATCTACCACGTGGCTCGGGTCGTGTACGTACTTCCGCAGTTGAGAGACGTGGAAGACGCTGTGTACACCTTCAAGCACCGGCGGTAAGGCAATTTTATAGGCCACTGGTGCGACCCGTTCGAGTATTTCGAACAGTCCAACGAATATCAGACTCAATTTTCCCTTCGTGCCGAACCGAGTAACTCCCCGCATGGGCGACACTTTGAGAAACATGTGATCGTCTTCTAGAAACTCGAGAGGTCGACGATGAATGTCCGTATAGCTTTTTTGACGACTCTGCACGGTCTTTAATCTTTCCCGAATGAGCCGAATCTTCTGCGCGGTCTGTTCAACCAGTTCCGAACCGAGAATCTGCCGCTCTCCGACTTCGTCCCAGCAAATGGGTGATCGGTACTTGCACCCGTACAAGGCTTCATACGGCGCCATTTGAATGCTGGATTGATAGCTATTGTTGTATGCAAATTCGGCCAGCGGTAGATGATTGTCCCAGCTTGATTTGAAGTCAATTGCGCAGAGTCGTAGCATGTCTTCGAGAATCTGATTGACGCGCTCCGTTTGGCCGTCGGTCTGAGGATGGTAAGCTGAGCTGAACTGCAACTTGGTACCCAGCGCCGACTGAAGGCTACTCCAGAATCGCGACATGAACCGTGAATCCCGATCAGAGACGATGGATACTGGAACTCCGTGCAGCCTTACTATCTCATCAAGATATATCTGCGCCAGGCGATCAACGCTCTAAGTGACTTTGATGGCAATAAAGTGCGCTGACTTGGTTAATCGATCGACGATGACCCAGATAGCATCATTTCCCCGCGGCGTCTTCGGCAGACCAACAATGAAATCCATGCACACGTACTGCCACTTCCATTCTGGAATTGCCAGATTCTGTATCTCCCTGCCCGGTCTCTGGTGCTCAGCTTTTACCTGCTGACAGGCCATGCATTGTGACACGAAGAGTGCCACATCTCTCTTCATCCCGTGCCACCAGAAGTTTGTACGGAGGTCCTTGTACATCTTCGTGCTACCGGGATACAAGGTGTATTTCGCATAGTGCACCTCCGACAGGATCTCCTTTCTGAGTTCTGAATCGCCCGGAACGCATAGCCTACCCTTCAATCGAAGCACGCCGGTTTCGTCTTCCGCAAAGTCGGTCGTCCTGCCTGTCGAAATTAGCTCTCGCACTTTCTTTAGGTACGGATCGTCCGTCTGAGCGATCTTGATCTTTTCAAGCAAGCTCGGCTCTAACTGCAACTTTGCCAACTGCACATTCCAGAATCTGACTCGGAGCTCGATGCCCATCTCTTCTAGGTCGCATAGCAATCTGGGGTCGATGGATAACGAGGCAATGTACTTCCGACTCAAAGCGTCCGCCACAACATTTCCCTTTCCCGGCGTATAGTCGATAGTCAAGTCGTAGTCCTTGATCAGTTCAAGCCAGCGCCTCTGCCGCAAGTTCAGTTCCCTCTGCGTGAATAGATACTTGAGGCTCTTGTGATCGGTATAGATCGTACACGCCACGCCATAGAGATAGTGACGCCATAATTTCAACGCAAACACAATTGCCGCTAACTCTAGGTCGTGCGTGGAATAATTTTTCTCGTGCGACTTTAGCTGTCGGGAAGCAAAAGATATCACCTTGTTCTGCTGCATCAGCACGCACCCCAAGCCCTGACCGGACGCGTCGCTGAATATCTGGAAACCTTCAGTCCCTTCTGGAAGTACGAGTATCGGGGTCGAGACGAGCCGTTGCTTTAATTCTTGGAATGGAGCTTCACAATCGTCTGACCATTCGAATGCGACTCCTTTTTGAGTGAGGCGAGTCAGAGGCGATGCGATCTTCGCGAAGTCTTTCACGAAGCGTCGATAGTATCCCGCTAAGCCAAGAAAACTTCGAATCTCGCTGACGGACGTTGGCCGCTTCCAATCAACGACGGCTTCAACTTTCTTTGGGTCGACCGCGATGCCTTCAGCAGAAATGATGTGTCCGAGGAATGCGACGCTGCTAAGCCAGAATTCACATTTGCTTCGCTTCGCATATAGTTGATTTTCTCGAAGGGTCTGAAGCACGGTCCGCAGATGCTCAGTGTGTTGTTGCCTATTCTTCGAGTAAACGAGTATATCGTCGATAAAGACTACTACGAACTTGTCGAGGAAGGGTCGAAACACCCGATTCATTAAATCTATGAAAGCAGCAGGGGCGTTCGTTAGGCCGAACGGCATTACCAGGAACTCGTAATGGCCATATCGAGTGCGGAAGGCAGACTTCGACACATCGTCCGGCTTGATCTTGAGTTGATGGTAACCCGAACGCAGATCAATTTTAGAGAACACCGTGGCTCCTTGAAGCTGGTCAAACAGATCGTCTATGCGGGGCAGGGGGTACTTGTTCCGGACGGTGGCTTTATTCAGCTCGCGGTAGTCGATACAAAGACGCATAGAGCCGTCCTTCTTCTTGACAAACAGCACAGGCGCTCCCCAGGACGAGACGCTGGGTCGGATGAATCCCTTGTCGAGTAATTCTTGTAACTGCACCTTGAGTTCTTTTAGCTCTGCAGGGGCCATTCTGTACGGGGCTTTCGAGATCGGTCGAGTGTCGGAGAATGTATCGATAGTGAACTCAATCTCTCGGTCGGGCGGCATGTCGGGCAACTCGTCCGGGAACACATCGGGAAATTCTGCCATAACGTCGGTCTGACCCGCATTTGTACCATCCTGTCGCATGTCTCGAACGGAAGCTAGATAGCCTTCGCACCCGGAATGCAGCATCCGTCGAGCAGATATTGCGGAGATCACCATGCAGGTCGGCGACGCCTCACCACACGAGTAGCAGAATTCAGGCACTCCAGGTATACAGAATGTGACCTTCTTTTCAGCGCAGTCTATGGTTGCGTTGCACGGACCGAGCCAATCCATCCCCAGAATGATATCATAGTCCTTAACATTTAGAACTATCGCATCGAGACTGACCTTTTGACCACCTATACAGATGATTTCGTCTCCGTAGACTAAATTCGCAGCTAGTGGCATGCCCGACGGGATGTTAACAGTGAGCTCGAGACCCAGCGGTGTCAGGGAAAATTTGTGCTCGGCGGCAAAGTTCGCCGATATGAAACTATGCGTGGCACCTGAATCAAACAATACACGAGCAGGTTTATTATTGAATTACAGTATACCTGTCACGATTGTATCGGATGCAAGCACTTCGTCTCGGGTCATGGCGTAGACGCGGCCCTGAGCATTAGGGCGACGGTCTTGGCCATTCTGTTGTACGGTCGGTGGAACCCGAGGTGCTTGGCCTCGGTTCTGATGGTGTTGTCGTGGGCGCTGGTTTGACTTCTCCGGGCAGTCGCGTACGATATGGTCGGCTCGGCCGCACCCGAGGCACGTACCGTTCTTCAATCGGCACTCACTGACAAAGTGCCCCTCCTTGGCACAGAAAGTGCAGACCATTTGATCCTTCGTCTGGTTGCCGCCTCCGTTGCCGCGGTTTTGACGCTTGAGTACGTTGTTGCCTCCTGCATTACTATGGCGTTTGTTATTAAAGTGAACAACGCCGGTAGTAGTAGGAGGATACTCGGACTCCAGACGGATGGCGTGGTTGAGTGCCTCACCCACAGTTTGGTATTCACCCACCGAAATGTGAGCACGGATAGTGGAACGTAGACCCACTTCAAATCGTCGAGCTCGACTTACAGTGGTAGGTAGGAAGTCCCCAGCAAACTTGGCCAGTTTGTTGAGTTTTGTCGCATATTGTCGTACAGTCATATTGCCTTGCCTTAACTGCATAAACTCATCTTCTTTTTCCTGTCGCACGGCTGCAGAAAGATATTCAGTCTCGAACGCCTTTTTGAATGTCGCCCATGAGATCGCCGCCGTCTCGTCTTCGCGTCGAATTGCCCGCTTCTGCACAGCCCACCAATCATACGCGTTCATTCGAAGTAGAAGTTGAGCACATGCGACTTTCTTTGAGTCCTCGACACCCAGGAGCTCGAACTTATCTTCCAGCTCCTCCAGCCAGTCGATCGCCACCGAGGGATCTTCTGTACCGTTGAAGGAAGTACGGTAGCTTTTAGTGAATTTTGACACGTCGAAGTTAGAACTTCTCGGTGCCGCAGTTGAGAGCACGGGCGCCTCTGGTTCAGCTTCGTTAGATCGAACCGCAGGCTGGGTCATGGCAGGTGTCATCGTTGAGTTGTTGTTGTTGCCGACGACAGACTGTACGATCTGCTGGAGGGTATTCAGCTGCTGCTGCTGCAGCTTGAATTGAGCCTCGAATCGATTCTCAAATTGAGCCTGACGAGCCTCCGCTTGCTGACGATGGAGCTCGTTTTGACGTTGCTGCATTTCAAGCATCTGCAGTATACGTTGCATCGGGTCGCCGGAAGGTCCGGCTACAGTAGGGGTCATTCCCGTTGGGTTGACGGAATGCTCGGGACTAGAAGCACTCGAGCCGCTGGAAGTGCTCGTCTCGTCTTCCGCCTGAGCTCCCGTAACTGCAGGTAAAGGAAAGGCAACTCTCGTTAGTTTCAGAAAATGTCCTGGGTTCAGCGTATGGAACAACTCTTCTCATCGACACGAGGTCAATGGTCGGAGACTAGAATTCGACACTAGAGGCCAAGGACATAAAGTCGTGCTCTGATACCATTATGTCACGCCCCGATTCCGTCGAATCGATAGTCGTCCCCCGGGCGTGATGCCGTACGAACCTAATTTACGATCGCACAAGGCCTAGTCATAAGGTAATCCGAGACACGAGATCTAAGAGAGTACGCAGACAAATTGATACACACAATGAGTAAAGAAAACTTGATCTTTATTGATAATGAACATCTTTTACAGACTCTGATACAAGACTCATTGCCTCACGGGCTACAACATGACTCGATTACAAAAGAGTGCCGATGAGATAGCCGTTCCATACATTGCACACATCCCTCGATATACACAAGTACTCCATTGACCCGGATAGGAGGGACGCTGAGTCATTTGTCTTGGACTGTCGAGAGCCTTCAAAAGTGGAGTCGCAGAGTAAGTCTTCGACGCACGGCCGAAGCTTCAAAAGTTACGAATGCCGCCGAGCTAGCTGGCGCGTCCTTTCTGGTTCGCGAGACCTGCAAAGAGCGAGGATCAGCACGAAACACATGTACTGGCGAATGGCTAATTAAATCCAAGCTCTGTATTTGATTCAAGAAGTTTCGTAAACATGTTAGCTAGCTAATTCAATGATCTTTCTAACCATCCTGTTCGATTTGCATGTTAACATGTTCTGAGACAAGCATATGAAATTGTGTAACATTAAGCAACTATCATATACACCCCGTGCCACGTGCATTTGTTAAGCAGTGAGAAGGGTGTGAAGGCCACTGGCAATTTCAAGCCATCGCGGACATATAGCTGAGTTAGACGGTGACCCTTTCGCGTCGGGTAGCGAGCCCTGTACGAAAGTTCCCGCGTAACTCGCGCCGATGAAGGGCTGGCGCTTGCTATACACTCGTTCCTCCTGGGCCGAATCGGTCCCTTGGCCTAGGTAACCGTTCGAGGAAACTACACCTTGTCGACAAGTTGTCCAATGACCGTTTTCTTTAGAACTTAGTTGATTTTACTCATTTATCCGTGTCGTTGCGATAAGCGTTAATTGATTCATTCATTGGTTTGGCATAGACCAAGTATAATTGCATAGGGAAGCATGTTTTCCATTTCCAAAACCGGCAGTTCGTTAACAAGTGTTTCGTGAAGTATCGTGCCACGATTTTATTCTTTCTACACTATTATGACAAGCATTTATTTTACTTCATATATTGAGTTTTGAAGTAGAGGGACGGGACGAAGGAGGTCAGCCACTCGCCTTAGCCTTGCTTCAAGCGAGTGACCGGTTGGCTACGCTGACGTCGCCTACGCGATCACCTGCAATCGCATAAGCAACTGATTAGAACACTGTATAATTCAAGGATATTCAATATGAATGCGAAGCTCAAAAACGTATCACGAAAACCCATCGAAAACATTCACGAAAACGCATTCATGAAAACCAAAGCCAAAGCCAAATCAAGTGCGGCATGAAAACCAGAGCAACGGAAGGTCTCTTCCGACTCAGCCGCAGAGCCAATCCTCGAGGCGCAACCCGCTGAATATGGGACTTGGTTCCGAAAAAGACATTCCATAACGAGGAATGGATCTTAATTCAACCATTCCCGTTCGATCGACTCGGTCGATCCCGACCTATCGGTCCCGACCGAATCGATAGCGACAATGTTCCTTTCTCGCGCACCCTGTGGACAGAGTACGGGGCACGATGTAGGGACGGGGCACTACATGCATGGGTATAGCTAAGCCAGTCCATCCCCAATATGATATCATAACCGGGGAGTGGCATCACAAAGAACCGTCCCCTGAACTCTCTCCCGGCTATAAAAATAGAACATCTATAGATAGCTCTAATAGGCACTGGTCCTCCTCCCGTCATCACTCTACTAATCTTCGTAGTAGGTGTAGCTACTAGATGGTGTTTATGCATAAACTCTAATGATAGGAAGCTATGAGATGCACAGAATCAAACAAGCATAGAGCTAGAAAAGTATGCAAATAAACATGACCTGTGATGACGTCAGCTAAGTAATCTGGCTCCGAAACCTGCTCCGGCTCCGGCTCGAGAGCTAGACTATAAACCTTTCCCTGAGGTCCCTTCTGCTGCTGCAGATGCTGCCCAAACCTCTGCTACTGAGTCGGAAGCGGCCCTCTAGTCTTCGCTACTAGGCAGTCTCGAAGTTGATGGGTGGCAGACCCATAAGCTAAACACTGACCCAACCTCTTCCTACAGACGAAAGAGTCGTGGCCTACCCTCTTACAGAAAGTACACAAGGTTTCCTTCTGCTGCTGCCGGGGTCCCGGGGCTCTAACTGGCGGGGTCTGATGATGTGGTGTAGGGGGACGGTAAGTCTGCTGGTGCGGCGTCGGTGCTCTCTGCTGGAAAGCCTGACGCTTGGACGGTCCCTCGAGGTGTACAGAAGCCGGCCTCTTGCATGACAGAAGATGCTCCTCGATGCTCCGGGCCAACTCTAGGCTCTGGTAGTAGTCAGTCGTACCGTTCGCCACTATAAGAATGCCGATGTCTGGAACTAGGCCATGGCAAAACCTACGGGTCATCTCCTCTGGATCTGCAACCAGACTAGGAGCGAAACGGCTCAGGCGACTAAACTCTGCCGCATACTCGTCAACAGAACGGTTCCCTTGTTGGATGTTCTGGAATCGTAGCCCCATGGCTACTCTAGCAGTGGTCGAGAAGAATTTCTTCTTGAACTGGGTCTTGAACTGATCCCAAGTGGCTCTCCCTCTCGCAAACAACGGCTCATTCCGGAACCAGACTCCTGCCAAGTCTATCAGCAAAAATCCTGCTGCCTCGACCTGGAGGTCACCCGGCATCATAACTCCAAGGAGCTTCCTCTCTACCGAGTCTAGCCAGTCATCTGCTACTACTATGCCCTCAGTCCCTGAGAACTCCTTGGGGTTCAAACCCATGAAGTCCTTGATCGTCCCTGCTCTCTGTCGTGGCTCTACAGGTAGTGGGACCACGGGACGTTCCTCAGAACGCTCCATGCTCTGACGGAGTAGGGTAGTCTGCTCCTAATGGGTCGTTAGGAACCCTTGGATCATAGTGAGCAGTTGGTTCCCGTCAAGTGTGACGGAAGCCTGGGTAGGTATAGTGATAGGGGGTGGTAGAAGTATTGGGTCCTGCTGGGCCTGTGATGTGGAAGGTGGTGGAGGCATCTGGGTTTGTAGATCTATGGAGTGAAGGAATGTGGTAGGTGGAGGTGGGGGTGTATCAGTCAACTGGTCAGCTGACTGGATATGGAGTGCGTCATTCTCAGGTGTAACATACTGGGATGAACGAGTAAGCACCATCTAATTACAATAAAAAGGACTTATAAGGACTTGTTTAAAGTAAGCAATCATAGGCAAGAAAATCTAATTATAATAGCAAGCATGTGATGTATTTCCTATGTTACAATCCTAGCATTCCTCTAGGTGTTCTAAGCGTTATTCCTAATGTTGTCTAATTACCTTAAGTTCCTAATTGCAGGCATGCTTGGTACAATAACGTAACCAAACAATTTAGTCTCGATCTGCATGGACCACCACTAAAAACATGTCACGACCCGCTACCCAAATTGTTGGGCCGGGCCGAGTCATGTCCAGCCTGCGTTTGGGATAGAACGCAGTAAGCTGTTCTAGAGATAACAAGATAAGACTAAATGTGCTAACTGTTCTATAAGTGAATAAAAGTCATAAATGCTCCAAACACAAAAGTCGTCTCATAATAGTAAAATGTCCAAAGTACAAGTCTAAAATGTAAAACTAGATACATGTCCAGTTATAAAACACGTAGTCTAATACATGACTACACTAAGTATCCCAAGTGACTATGCAAACTAGGCGAGTTTTCCCGCAGGTACATCCTCGTAAAGCAAAGCCGGGTCCTCGGCAGTATCTCCATAATATGAGTCGCATAGTAACTCCTCCTCAGTAAGGACACCTACAACGTTATCCTGTCAGGACGGGAGCAAGTACTGATTCTAGCAAACTAAATATACTAAGCATGAACAAGAATGTAATAAACTGGAATCATGGCATATCATGGTTTAATTGGTTTTTAGAAATGATAACATATAGTTTAAAAGTTTAAAACCGTAACATGTACGTGAATCGGTCAATAGGTGAATAGGATGTATAGCGGCACATATCAAGTTTTTCTGGCATGCACATACGTGCACGAACGGCATCGGTGTATATCCATACACAAACACGGGATCAGAACATACGACAAGGTCACATATAGAATGTCACCGAGCGCGGTAAATACATACGGAGAAGGGGGTCATGTTCACGTACAATACTAACAGTTTTCCCTTAACCCGTTATTTAAACATGTGAGAGATATGGGATACTGTCTAAACATAGTAGAGACTAAAAGTAATACAACATGTAAAGTTCTAACTTGCTATCCCAAGGATCAGCATTTAACATGGTTGGTAAATCGCAGTTTATTGTTATAGCAGTATGTAAAGTTCGTAGAAAGTACTTGCCTCTAGCAAAGCAAAGCAAGCTGCGATAAAAGTGCTATAGATGTCTGGTAACTCGTCACTGTAGAAATAAATGCATAAACTTAGTTTTTACACTAAGCTAAAACACTAAGACACTAATTGGTGCAACACGACTTGTGACTGGGCACCTAGCCAAAATGATAACTTTAGCATAGGAGACCAATGTGGGATGACACACTACTTTAACTAACTTTCTAGGATCTTTACACTAGTGAGGGGTGAGGTTCAATACGGCTAAAACTCAAAATAACACAAAAAGTTGCAAGTCGTAATTATTCAATAAATAAATCAACTGAACATTGTGTTCCAACAATTTTTGAGATAGACAAAAAGCTTAATTTTACATAAAATAAAGTACCAAAATGATCCTTGTTAATTATAAAAATTTATTATAATTTTTCTGGAATTTATTAACCAGTACAAGTATTTTATAAAAATCAGTTTTCCTAAGTATACAGAAAATGAGTTCTGATTTCATATGCCAAGATAGTGGCAAAACTGCAAATTAAATACTATAAAAATTATACTAAATTAGCTAAATTAACATAGTATCTAAATACTATTTTTCCAGAATTTTAGCAGCAATTAAAGTATTTTTAGAAATTCAAAAACAGCATTGCACACAATCTGAAATTTAAATAATTAATTATCTGCGTATTTTGTCCATGTACATAGTTTGAACCAAAGTTCAAATACAGGATCCAAGGCCATGAATCAAGTCCAATATGACTTGTACAGGTCTTGAATGTGTGAAAACACATTTGGGCCCAAAAACCCATGCTAGGCTTGGACACCAAATGGTTGCAGTAATTTAAATATACAAAAATACAAAGACATAAAAATACATGATAAATACTAATATTTTAATAAGGCAAAATTTTACATAATGGGTATATACATACATATGTTAAAAATACATATATATATATATATATATATATATATATATATATATATATATATATATATATATATATATATATATATATATATATATATATATATATAAGAAAATACTTAATTATAAAGTATATATATATATACAATATTGTATACATATATATAATAGTATATATATAATAATATATATACATATGAAAATATATACATATATGTACATAAATACAAATATATATATATATATATATATATATATATATTTATATATATATATATATATATATATATATATATATATATATATATATATATATATACAGCATATATATATTTAAATAAAGTATATATAATAATACATATATATATACAAATATATGTATACATATATATATATAAGTATATATATATATATATATATATATATATATATATATATATATATATATATAAATATAAATAATAAAAAGAAAAAAACAAAATAAAAGAAAAAGAAACAAAAGAAAAACAGACAGCGGGCTCGAACTCGGCCCTCTGTTCTGGAAGGGTGAAGTCTTAGAGCCCCACCCGTTGGCCAGTGGGCCTGAGCGGGCTTGCTGTCAGGGTGGGGCTCGGGTTAATAATAAAGGGTTGAATTAATTAATGGTTTTTAACCCGCTAAAGAAATAAACCCGACCCGTTATGCTATACCGTGTCCTGACAGTTAGGGACACGGCTTATGAAACACGACACAGAGTCTTGTGTCTACACTCAGCACGACACGCACGAATTGATTCGGCCGTGTCCAAGCTTACCAATAGATTGTCCGTGTCCTGGCGAGTCACCTACGTGAATTCGAGACGCAAATACGACACGGAGACAGTACTGATACGTACGTGTCCGAAGTTGGGTTGCTGTCAGGGTGGCGACTAGGCGGAGGAGGCGTCGTGGTCGGGGCGCTCGGGTGGCGCTGCGGTCGACTCGACGAGGCGAATCGAATGGTGGTGGTGGCGACCGACGACGATGGTCGGTGAGGCGGTGCTAGGGTACGCCGGAGTTAGGGTTTAGGACCTGGGGTTTTCGGGAAGAACGGGGCTGTGGTCGGCGGTGGTTAGGTCGTAGTGGTGGTGGTGGTCTGAGGGGAGTGAGGGGGTTTATATAGGTGGGTCGAGTCGGTCGGGGGGTCGTCGCGCTGGCCGGAAATGGCGGAGGCAGTCGGCCGGTCAGTCGTCGGTCAGTCGGGGTGGGTAGATTAGGGTTTAGCAATTAGGTCCTCATAGTTTAGGTTATTACAGATAGGTCCCTAAGGTAGATAAATGCAAATTATAATTTGCATAAATAATTCACAAATTGCAAACTGTTATATTAACAATTTAATAAATTGCATAATGATATAATAACAATTCTAAAAATTACAGAATGATATTAAAACATTTTAATTAATTACAAATAGGTATTTTAGTATTTAAAACTCATTTAAAAATTATTTAAAAATTCTAGAAAAATTCTTAAAAATTATAATAAATATTTTAAGGCTAAATGTGACATTAAAAATTAATTAACACTAATTAAATAAATTTTGAAAAACAGGGGCTTGCAATGTGAAAATGATATTCATGAATGGCGAGCTGACCGAAGAGATCTATATACAACAGCTAGAAGGGTTTGTCGTCAAAGGTCTTGAAGACAAAGTCTGCAAGTTGGTGAAATCTCTGTACGGTTTAAAGCAGGCTCCCAAAATGTGGTATGAGGAGTTTGACAAAGTCATAAGGTCAAATGGCTACAGGGTCAGTGAAACAGACAAGTGTGTCTATACGAAGTTTGCTGACGGAAGAGGAGTCATCGTTTGTCTATACGTGGACGACATGCTAATCCTAGGTACGGATATAGGCTGTGTCACAGAGACAAAGAAGTTCCTCTTGACGAAGTTCAGTATGAAGGACTTGGGGGATGCTGATGTTATCTTGGAATTCAAGATCATCCGGACAGACACTGGACTAGCGCTGTCACAGTCTCATTATGTTGAGAAGATGATCACTCGTTACGGGTATCAGGATCTTCCAGAGATCGATATGCCGTACAAGTGTGATCTGAAACTGAAGCCTAATTCAAGAAAAAACGTCAGGCAACTGGAGTATGCAA
Organism: Iris pallida; assembly: GCA_029216955.1. Lineage (NCBI taxonomy): Eukaryota > Viridiplantae > Streptophyta > Magnoliopsida > Asparagales > Iridaceae > Iris > Iris pallida. The sequence continues at coordinate 3,300,198 of JANAVB010007399.1, read as the reverse complement.
GTGTATCGGGAGTTTGATGTATGCTACTACTGCCACAAGGCTTGACGTAGCTTTTGTCGTGGGAATGCTGAGTCGTTTCACGAGCAATCCAGGCATTGAGCACTGGAAAGCTGTGAAACGGGTTATGAGATATCTCAAGAAGACTCAGACATATGCACTGCACTACAGCGGAGATCTGCCGGTAGTAGAAGGCTTCAGTGATGCCAGTTGGTGCTCAAAAGTAGAGAGCGAGTGGTCCACAGGTGGATACATTTTCATAATGGGTGGAGCTGCTATATCGTGAAAGTCGAAAAAGCAGACTATGCTCTCGCGATCATCTATGGAATCTGAGTTCTTTGCACTTGATACCGCAGCAGATGAAGCAGAGTGGCTTCGGGAGCTTATGTATGATCTTCCAGTGGTTGGGGCATAGATACCGGCAATTTCGATATACTACGACAACCAGGCAACTGCAGCGGTGGCATCGAATGATCTCTTCAACGGGAAGAAGAGAACTGTGCGGTTGAAGCACAGGGCAGTGAACGATCTCATCAAGAGAGGTATCATTGTAGTGATTGATGTTCGGAGTCAGAAGAACCTGGCGGATCCGTTCACCAAGGGCCTCAAGCGCCAGCTGGTCGATGACACAGTTTGTAAAATGGGCTTGAAGGCATTCTGATATTGTGTTATTACATTCCTACATAAAGTTTTATGCTATTAGTTCAAAGAAAAATCAACTAGGCATCTAGCTTTTGGTTCAAGGGAGGACTATTAACCAGAAGAATATCAGGAACGGTGGATACTTGTCCTCTATGACATGGAGAGGTTACGGACCTACAACCACTGTTGTCTACTATTGTTTTCTGCGAAAAACGAATCCTGTGGGAAGGTTGGCTTAAATGCCTTAATGAGTTTGTTGGCCCAATGATTGTATCATGTTTTTGAATATGGTTAATCTGTTAAGTTTAATATTTCATTATCACTAATTTTTATACTATCGCTATAGCATTTATACTTATACTTATACCTTTGGTGATATGTGCCTATTGGTTTACTTATTAGTGATATGAGCTTATCTATCTTAAATTTAATCGGGTTGCCAAAATCAAAACTATGTTTTTGATTGTGGTCATTCAATTAAGTTTAATCATTATGATATCACTATCATTTATGCTATCACCTTGGCACTTATACTTAAACTCAGCATTGTCCTAATGTGCATTAAACTTATCATACTTGTTACTATGTATATTGCTTTGTTCGTCTAACCTGTACATACATAAAAGTAATAAGCAAGATCAATGTGGATATATGCAATGGAGAAATCATGGTGGGCCAAAGACGACGGATCCCACAAGATTTCTCTGAACCACCCGACGACATCTCGGAGCCACGCACTCGGGGGTTCCGCTGCCCGGTAAGCGGACGGGGGGGTCGAGGGGGCAACGCCCCTCGTCGGGGGTTTGGGGGTGAAGCCCCCAAAAGGTATCCAGTTTTCACAAACTGGATATCTTTGGACAGCTGCCGCCAAGAAAAAAAGCCAACATCTATCAAGAAAAGAAGCCAAGCCATCATCATTTCAAGACTCTGCAGAAGCCTGCTCCTACTACAGTATATTTAGAGTCTGTAATGAGTCTTAGGAATCATTGTAAACACAAGAAATAGATGGCAAAATAGAAAGCTATGGTAGAAAATAATCCAGGACAATCTTCGAAATCCTGGCGGATAATTCGGCAGATCTCCGCGAAATTCGACGGAAGATCCGAATGGTCTCACAGAATACCTTCTGTGAATGTTCGGATTATCCGGCAAAAAATTGTAGAATTCCGGCAAATTTTCTGCCATATGACCGTTTGCATTCCAACGGTCGGATCTTACGAATGATTGATCCCAACGGCTCTATTTATAGCCGTTGGACTATACAGGCGGATGATCCGACGAATTTCTGCAGAAATTCGGCGGATGATCCGTCAGCCTGAGAAAGTTGCATTATTGCACTTTACTTTGCTTTGGTTATAAATAGCCTTGAACCCCTTCATTCAAGGTTGATACTTTGAGCCTAAATAATTTCTAAACCACCAAAGCCTATCCACAAACAACTCTACAAAGCTTTCATTTGTCATCCACAAATTGTGTTAGAGTTATTGAGTTGAAAAGTAAGATCTTCATCTTATTGTATAAGGAGATCAAAACCTATTGTGAAAGGTTGAAGTTGGAGAGTCTTCGTATCCAAACTCTCGGTTGAAGTTGGAGAGTCTTCGTATCCAAACTCTCGGTTGAAGTTGGCGAGTCTTTGTATCCAAACTCTCGGTTGAAGTCGGAGAGGCCTTCGGATTAAAGCTCTCGTGTAAGAAGTTGGCGAGTTCTTCGGATCCAAACTCGTGTGTAACTATTTGCTCAAATAGTGGATTAAATCCGGAGAGAGTTCCGGGACTGGATTGCCTCTAGGGAGGATACCAGGATACATCAGGTGTCGGTATTGTTATTGCTTCTTCTCTTGTACTTATATTTTTAAATTGTCAATTAGCTTGTGCTAAGTGCTTGATTAGTTAGCTTGACCCTATTCACCCCCCTCTAGGGTTCCTACAGAGTTTTCAGGCAGAGTGAATACCTGGAGTGCTTTACATGAAGCATGGTAGCGCAACACTACAAGGAGTGTAACTCCATGCTATAGTGGGGTGACTCCACCATGAGGTTCCCAGGTAGGGATAATGCCTCGGCTTTGCAAGCCAAGTCACAGCAGAGTAGCACCGCAAATAGGCAGGTAGCCTAATGCTGTATGATAATCATAATAAAGAGAGGTAGACAGCACTACAAAGAGGACGATGTCCTCATGTTACAGTGGCATGATACCACGAAGAGTTACCAGGTAAGGTAAAGCCTCGACTTTGCGAGCCATGTCATAGCGGCGTAACACCGCACGGAAGTACAAGGCTTCATGCTGGGTAGTTTGGCACTACAAAGAGGCTTGTGACCTCATGCTACAGTAGTATGACACTATGATGAGGTACCCAGATGGGGTAAAGCCTCGGCTTTAAGCCATGTCATAGCGGCATAGCACCGCAAAGAAGCGCAATGCTTCATGCCATGACTCTTTATAAAGAACTCACCTATAGTGTATGGACAGAGATATCAGGCCGTCCCTTGAGGGTAAACTTGTAGACACCCAAAAATTATATACTGAAACCAGGCTGGCACAAGGCCTTCAATGTGCAGCCAAAAGCACAGTTGATGTCATTATGTGAGTAGGAAGAATTGCAGTTATGGTACAGAATTCAAGGCTTAGTCTATTCTTGTATTATGATGTTATTTAACCTATGCGGGAAGATTCAAGTCATAGCGACATCTCTTCTAATGCATGATGGGCAGTCACTGTGGGGAACGCTCAACCCATATATTGAGATATGTGGGAGATTGTTGGTATTTTTGCCTTTGGACTAGAAAAGATAGTCCCACATCGGCTACACCAAATGGTGAGTATCTCAATATAATGCATTGCTTGTGTTGAGGTGTGCACATGAGGTGTAGTGGGGCACAAGTTTGTGCTATGTGGGAGTATTTTCCTAGAAGGAAAAAGGATTAAATCCAACAAGGATGCAAGTTGATTTTTGTTGTGCGGACTCGGACTCGGACACGGACTCCAGGATATCTCGTGCATGCACGGGAGTGTTCGGGGGGTAGGCGTGGACTGGCACACTTCTATGCTGATTGTGGGATGATCTAAAATATCAAACTCTATTTTTGAGTATTGGTATTTTAGTCCCACATCGGATAGGAGAAGAGGTGAAGTCTCAACTCCACTCTATAAATAGAGCCCCTTGGCCTCCTTTGAAAGATGCACCAAGAAGATAGTTAAGGGAGTCTGTAAAGTCCAGGAAGCCCGTTCAAGTCTCAAATATTGACTTACGAGCGTTCCAGAAGTTCTTCGTGAACTTGCTGGTTCCTGGAAGCAGATCATGTTGGGGCGAATCTTGCTTTGAGCAACGGTGATCTTAATCACCCCAGCAAGAACCTTTCCTCTTCTTCTTTCTTCTTTCTTTTTTCTTCTCCTTCATCTGAGTTGTAACTCAGTTCTGTCCGTCTGCAACTGCGATTGCAAGAAAGAACGTAAGATTTATTTTCTGAACTCAGTTCTGTCCGTCAGCAACTGCGATTGCGAGGAAGAACGTGAGATTTACTTTCTGATTATTGTTACTTTTGTAATCAGATTTATATTATAGTGTTCCTCTTGGATCTCGAGAATAATCAGAAGGTGAACGTTTGTTGAACCTCTGATCTCGATATCGAGTCTACCATCTTTGATCAAGTCCCGGGAATAACAATAATAATAGTAATTGTTACAACTACCTAAAACCGCCTACAATAATATTTATGACACAATTTGCTATGTTTATTTCTCCATCTAATATCCAAAATACAGCCAAGTAAAAATTGTATGTACTACAATTAAAGTTGTAATTAAACATTCTATTTGTATCATTTCACCCATCATTGTATCAGTCCCTGACTTCCCACCTTGGGTGATTTATGACAACAGTCCGACTACATAAACTCAAATAGGAACTTGCAAAATGGTGATGACATGTGGTATTGTTTTTCTATTTAGGTCCTTGACTTTTTCTATATAAGTCCTTAAAAAAATTAAATGATGAGATATATGTAATCCAACGGTTATTAATGGTCGACTTCAAAAATTAAGAACTCATGAGTTCCTCTATAATTTTTGAAAGATTTGTTCAATAGAAATTAAAAAATTTAAGAAAAAGTTTTTAAAAAATTGCAATAGTATAATGGAAAATTTTCGTAATTGTCTTCAATAGAGTGAAGGGTGGCAGTTATGATGCATTAGTTTTATTTCATGTTTTTTGGTTTAGATGGTATAGTTTTTATTGGTAAATAGATATTCTAGGAATTATCTAAAAAAAAATTAGTTGATTCCTCTCTAAGATTAGCTACCATTTTCATTTGACTATATGCAATAAAAGAAATTATATTCCTAATGTTCGGATCAAACTAATTTGATTACTACGAGAAAGTTATAACCTAATATATGTGAAGTTATAAAAATTATTATTTTAACTTGGTTATTTTTACTGCAAGTGGTATAAAGGTAAAGTATTAATGCACTACATTAATAAATTCATGGAGCATATGTCAAATCCAATATAGAAACATTGATAAAAGAGAGAGATTTAAAAAAAAATCCGGTATACGTATTTATGTAGTATTGAGAATATATTGATAATTATTACTATGTGAAGATAAGTTACTTATGACGGAATGTAAAAAATTAACTATGTGGAATATATTATTATTTATAACAAGTCCAAGTTGGGACGAGTTTTTTGTTTACTTACGAATATATGGATGTTATTTTTATATAGAATATCTTCTATATAGGATAAGTCTGTGGGGTTGTAGCCTAATGGTTAACGGGACCCTGGTGCAAAAGACACGGATTTGAATCTCTAAGGAAGTTGGTATTCTATCAGTAGGAAAAATGCCTTAAAAAAACTGTAAATATATTTTACAGTTTTAGAAATATATTTTACTGTAAAGATATTTTACTGCATGTATATATTACATAACTCATCCTTAATAATTAATTAGAAATATATTGGTTGTTTAGGATTAGATATGCTATTTGGTTGTAATAAAGGTTTACAACGTGTGGGACGCCTCAAAAAAAATTGTAGAGTGTTGTGAAACCCTTACTATTCACCATTATGTCATGAGTTACACCCTTGGGATCATGTAACTCATGACCCTTGGGTTATTTAACTCATGACCCTTGGGTTGTCCCTTATCCCTATATATATGGTCCTTGCCATATGATGAAATGAAGTGAATAAAAATACTATTCTACGATATCTAGTATCCCTTCAAACACATTATCAGCACGATTGCTGAAGCAAGGAGAATCGACGTCCAGATCTCGACGTTATCCTTCCTTTTTTTTCTCCTAGTCGATCCGACCAGAGGCTGGTAACACTTCTTAAATTTTTTTTTTACAAATTAATTGTTTGAATGAAAATTAGCAATATATATATCTAACAATCTAAGAGTGATATTCTTTATATTGCTAACGTTCAAAACAAATTTGCTTCTTATTAAAAAAAATATATTATTCAAACACTTGTAACTTATTTTAAGGTTCATGACAGAACTGTTTTGGTCTTCGAAAAAAAAAAGTAGCAGATCGGTTTGAGTAAAATATGAGAATAGTCATTGGAATAGAAGAATCATAAACCAGATCTTCTTTTCTCCAGAAAACAAGGGTCCACCTACCGATGGTTGACTTTTCAAATTTCTTTTATGTAGACTTTTCCTTTTTTGGTTACTTGATTATAAATTCAGAAAGAATGATTAAAAAAAAAAATACTTACTGTAATATTGACAGATTGCATATTAGCTTCTGGACTGAACTGTTTTAAGCACCGTGGTATTTTTATTATGAATATTCACATTGGTTATACAATTGTATCTGGTTGATCTTTGTATAATCCATTGTAGTTACTTGGTTATACATTAAGTAAATTTGCTTCATTCTTAACAATTTTTTGAATATTCACATTGGTTGATCATTGTCATATATATTACTCTTTGGACAATTGATCTTATATAATTGTCATCACTTAAGTAAATTATTGTTCATCTAATCTTGTTAGAATTGACACCGTAGCAATTTTCTTTTTCTATCAATTCTAGCTTCTTTTATTCAATATTTTAATTTAGGCTAAATCAAACAATTAATTAATTTAGTAAAAATTCCTTTAGTTTTTAAGTCCTAAAGTTAAGATTTGTTTGGGAACAAGCCGAAAGGGCCCTTCTGTCAACAAGGCAAAATATCGTCTAAGCGACCGGTACTTAAGAGTTCCTAGTGAACATCCGCTTGCTGGGATCCGGTCCCTACAGCTAACCCAACCTTATCAAAACTTGAAAAACTAAAAATTTAAAGGTTTATTACTAAAATTATTTTAATTGTTAATTTTAGCTTAAAACCATCTTATTGAGTAAATATAATTTTTCAGACCTTAGAAATATGACTTCCAAGGAAGAGACTTTCTCTGCAAAGCCTGCAAAATTCAATGGCACATATTTCAAGAGGTGGCAGAGCCAGATGAAATTTTGGCTTACCACCTTATAAATTATGCATTTTTGCAAGCAACTTATTGACCTCTCTATATCGGCCCGTCGATCGATAATTTTTTTTTCCATTGATCTATAGATGAAGTGTGAATGCCTTGTGGACAGCGCCTCGACGCACACAATCCTTCGAGAAAAAAGCTATTTTTATAGCTTATATGATTATGACGGTCCCGTTATTACGATATCAGGACTATCAAACATAATAGAAGGATCTGGTGAAGCAATTATATTGCTCCCAAATAAAACAAGACTAATAATAAAAGATGCACTATTCTCTCCTAAATCAAATAGGAACCTCATAAGTTTCAAGGACATTCGTTTAAACGGATATCACTTAGAAACAAATGAAATAAATGAGGCAGAATATCTGTATGTTACTCGTCTAAAAGATGGTTCAAAAACTATCTTAAAACGATTCAAGGGACTCCCGTCGGGTCTCTATCATACTCATATTCAATCAACAGAAGCTAACATGATTGTGCACCAGAAGTGTCATTTATCGCCAAAATTTAAACTTTGGCATAATAGACTGGGTCACCCAGGATCAGCTATGATGAAACGAATCATAAGCCAATCCAGTGGACACAACCTACAGAAACTGAAGATTCTTCAGAAGTATGATTACTCGTGTCTATCTTATTTTCAAGGCAAAATTATAACGAGACCATCCCTTTTGAAAGTGGGACTAGAGTCTCCTAGCTTCTTAGAGAGAATTCATGGAGACATTTGCGGACCTATTCACCCCGCAAGTGGTCCATTTAGGTACTTTATGGTACTTATCGATGCATCTACTAACACTACAAGAAATTGTATTTTTAACAACATGTTTTAGCGACATAGGGTCAGTTATGTCTCCAAAAGCTATTTTTTACATGTATCGGCGACATAAATTTTAGTATGTCGCAGAATCCACATAAAATTTATGAGAGGGAAACCAAAAATCAGTCCCGCCAAAAATCCTCTACATATCGCGACATATGCATGCTGCAGAAAGATAATATATATTCGGCGACATACATCCACTTGTCGCAGAAAGTTAATTCATTTTCAGCGACATGTAGCTATGTCAGGAATACATTTTTATAACAGAAAATTTCCTACAAACAAAAGCCTTAAATAGAAAATATCAAATGTTATGTTCACTCTCTCGCAGCCCCCCCGGGTTTCCTCTCGTCCGCGCCCGTGGGTTTCCTCTCGCCCGCGCCCCTGGGTTTTCTCTCGCTCTCTCTCTCTCTCTCAGCACTGTTTTTTCTCCCTCGCTCGCATGCCAAGCTTCCCTCCTCGATCGAGATTCGAACTTCTTCCCGTTGGTGGTGAGCTTCTTCCATAATATTCATAATTCTTAGTAGGTTAATTTTGTTAGGGTTGAGAATATGATTGGCATTTATTATATGTATACATAGGGAAATGGTTGCCTCTGCTTCAATTTGGTTAGGTTTTGATTTTATTAGGGTTTTGCTCTCTCAATCGATTTTGTTAGGGTTTGATTTGGGATATTATGTTAGTTGACATATTAGGTTTTGGTTTTTAGACTTATGTCTCTCTCTCTCTCTCTCTCTCTCTCTCTCTCTCTCTCTCCCTCCGATGGTATGATTTTTTGGCTTTATTTTCCTTTTCATTTTCTGTAAATTTATTTTTATATTTATCAGGTCAGATACTTGGAGTGTCCATGATCGATACAGTACTAAAGTTTAATTTTCCAATGGATATTCTAATATACTTGACTGTTTGAGAACCATAATCCATGATTCCATGCGTACACCGTTTAGTAATTACAATTCCAACTCCATATCTGAAGTCAAATTCGGTATTTGTTAGGAAGATTCTGATACCATATCCTGAATAGGATCGGTATCGAGATGATATTTCATAACTATATACTTTTTGATTATATTTTTTTGCTTTTGTGTCAGGATACGTGTTGGAACTTGTATCAAAATACGATTCCGGAACACCTATCAGTTTTGTCGAGATACAAGAATGTAACCATGTCAGCTTGTATGTCTAGCAACCAATATCATAGATCATATTAAAAAATATAGTTCCTATCTGTAACCATGTTCTGATACTTATATCCTATATCGGTATTTGTGTCCACACATCTTCTGTTTGAAATGCATATGAAGAGTTTATGGAAATAGAAAGTGATGTTTGATCAATAAGATAAAGAATAAGTTGCAAATATATTGGGTTGAGCGTATCTCATAGATCTAGATGTTACAAGTAAGGTAAGGTAAGGTAGAAGACTGCCTCAAGATTCTTTCCCCCTCCCCCATAGCCAAGTTAAGTTGGGCTTTAGGAACCTAGTAAGATTATCATTTAGGATGGCCTCCTAATCAGGTTAAGAATAGGATTTAGATATTTCTAATAAGATAGGTTATGGTCTCTAAATGTTCTTATAGTTCTCCTGGATTTTCGTAGGCAACATTTTAATTTTCTAAATTCGTTTGAAACTTTGAAGGCTATTAAATTATCACACCACTCTTTAGGTGTGAGAAGTACAAAGTTGGCTTTGAGTACATCTCTAACCTCACGACCAGCACGACCACTGCAGATCATAAATCCAAATGGCAGCTGAGAATTTCTGAGCATCACAGAGACATAATGTTTATGCAATCATATACTTTAATAAGGTGTTAGCATTCAACAACCATAGGAAGAAAAGTAGCCAAATTCCTCCCATTAGGGATTGTTACTACTTACAAGCCAAAAATGACACATGCTGCACTGGCCATCATCATCATTAATATATTATCATCATCTTTTACTAATATATAAAAAAACTAATGGTTAAGGAGAATTACTAAGGCCTCACTGAAAGATTGACCCTCTATCATCAGCTGACATCTTGATGTCAACCCTCATATTGTGCCTAATTCCTGGCTAGGGGAACAATGAGTATGGCATGTGCTTACTTTGAGACCAAGAAGAATATTGTGCAGATAGCAAAACCATTCTTATTAATCATAAGATTAAGACTCAACCAAGGAGCGCATTTTGCATGCTGGCATACCTTCAATCCACTAATGCCTTGATTCTTAACTTCTTTATCTGATATCACCGAATTTTTACCATTTAGTATAGAGATGCACTTTTGAAGAATTTTCTTTGTTAGTTGCAAACTGCAACTGCTTTTCTTAGCCATAAGCATAGGAGTAATCCTTTAATTAGACTGGCATTTTCATTTTAACGTACGCTCTTGATAGTAATGATTCATGAATCATGATGAGCTATAAGCCTCATGGACCTGAGTTCCTGGAGTTCAACCTCCATAAAGATATCTGCAGAATTTCTAAATCGTAACTAGCGGTCATTGACTAGAAGATCCTTTATGGTTTGCACTATGCTATTTTAACAGTTGGTCTTGTTTACTTGTTTCACCTAGTAAGGTTTCTTTTATATGTATGTCAATTTGTCCTTTTGATCTTCTCATACTTCTTAAACATCTGGTAGACAGGGAATATCATTACATCTCATGCACCGAAACATATTACCATTAGTCTTCAGTTCACTGAAACATGTCTTGGCCAGCATACTATGCAGGCCTAGGAAAATAAACTCAACATTGTGAACAAGGTGCAAAAGTTCAATATAAAAAGATTGATAGTCTGTTATTGTTTTAGGTTAAGACACAACGATGGTGTATGGGTTGATACTTGATAGGCATGTAAATTATTGTTATTTTTGCTGTAATCTTATAGTTTCTTTTAGATTCATGTTCGGACCATTTATAAGTCTGATAAAAATAAAGCCTCATTTCTCCTTTTAGGAAGCAAAGGAGCTGTACAGGAACAAGAAGTTGGTCAATATTCTTTTCGTTTACACTGAGAAGTGAGGTAAATATATGTATTTCTGTGGATATGAATTATAAGAAGGCAAAGGAGCTGTACAGGAAAAAAAGTTAGTCAATATTATTTTGAATTTACCTTCATACTTTTTCTTTCTTTTGGCTTAAATTTTTGGTATTAGTTTTATAGTTGGGGATTGTTAATTTATTTAGAGGACTGAAATCTTTCTCATTCAATTAGTTAGCTTCAGGTGAATATAATTTCTTAATAATAGTGCTTCTGTCACTCCCTAAAATGTTTCACATGATTAGAACCTTAAATTTCATGAAGTTGTTATAGATTAGTAGATGCTGAGGACATTACTCGAAGGGGAAGAAACTGTCATATAGCTTACCTAGTATATATCATCTTTCAGATAGCAACTGATACTCCTTAGGTCCTTGGAAGACTGTATCAATAGAGGGAAGGTACAGTTTACTTTCATTTAGTTTTAGGGCACAAATTATATCCCTCAGTTTCAAATTGAAATATATATATGAGGCGTTATGATTATGAGAGTAGTGAGTCTAGTGACTTATACATCTATTTCTCCTATCCTATTTAGCATTCTCGTCTATGGAGACATCTGCCAATCCAAAAAATTGTCATGCTTAGAAATGAATGTGGCACACAAAATTGACATTTTCCTCATTGTCAATTTCTATGGGTTCAAGTTTTTTAACTTTTCTCCAGCTTTTATATTAAAATAATTAGCATCTATGCCAACAGTTCGTTGTGTATTTGTATGTGGCATTTTGAGTGGTTTAATGCTTGTTGCTAAGGTCCTTAGTCTTCCAGCTTTTCATTGGAGTCTTGATCTAGTTTGGGCTTATAATGGTTATGTAAGCAACAACCTTTTAAATGAGGGAAGCAGCCGTAGGCGGCCAGGGAAGCTGTGGCCTATGTCATCAAACAAGGTAGCACTTAGTCCATGTCGCATTTAGGATAATGCATTTGGATTAATTTTATCAATATTTATATACGAGGGTCAATTTGAGATGAAGAGCTTTGTTGTTGTCGTAGTTATATGCGGGGCATATTTCAGGTGCCTGATATAAAATGTCCCTTCTTTCATGTATTGTTGATACCTCTTCCTATATCCTCTATCTGACATGTCAAATTCCTATCAGGTACAACCCTTTAGCCCATTGACTAGAGTGAGAATAATTATAGATAGCGGTCAGTTCCTACCACCATAGGGTTAAATGAAGGATCGTTATGAGGTCTTTACCTTGGTATCGAGATTACTAGAGAAGGACATTCAAGTTCCATGATGCATGTTGAACAATATTGTATTAGTTGATGATATAGATCTATAGTTGCTTTGTAATGTACAAATCTTGAGAGCGATGTCGTATGATGCTGAAGTCTCACATACAGTTCCCGAGTAGGGAGTGGCTACCCACTGGAGCTTCAACCAACCACCGCTGGACAATTCTGCTTTGGGGCCACTCCTACTCAACTATTATTATAGGGGTATGGGGTTCAAGACTATTTAGTAAAACGTTTAGAAAGAGGAAAAATAAAAAATATGAACGGTAAAATCAAAATCAAGGTTCGCAGTACCGATCGTATAGTTTTTATTAAAAGTTACTTCTCATTGTACATTTTAAAAATTGTTAGTAAAAAGGGCAATGATTCTCCTGTATTTGCATGGTTGGGGAGGTTGATTTCTTCTCACCACAAGTTGCTGAGCATACTTTCTAGAGACAGAATCCCAGGTCAATTTAGCTTTGCAGCTTAGCAGTAGAAAATATGTTACACTATGCAGAGTAATTAATTTGTGTTGGTTTATGATGCAAGATGAATACAACAATGCAGGTCATCTCGTAAGATTCTGTTGTTTCGTTACCGTATATGCAACAATCATTTGATTTAGCTTTCTTGGAGAACTATTCTTAGCAGGGGTTGACATCTTAAATGGCTTTCTCTGTTGAACCAAATATATGAATGTCCTTAGGATGCATGCAGTCCTCAACACTCTGATTTGGGCCCCATAACGGCACAATGGCTATGGCACAAACACTTTCTTGTATATGGTTAAGAAGTTAATTCATATGTCAGTCATTAGCTAGCCATCTTATATATACATCTGCTACCTATGTTGTATCTTTTTTGTATTGGTTGTCTGGTATGTTTAGAGATTGAATGTTCTATTTCTTTGAGATATCTAGGTCTTCTAGTGTTGTTTATCAAGAGGTGTGATTGTTTTCCTGGACTTAACATTACTTCAATGTCAACTTCCTTTTGGCCTGTAAGGTTTTGTAATGTTTGTATGGAGGAGGTGGTTATAAAATTATTGGTCTGACGGAACTATTCCTTGTAAAATACTTGCCAAATTCTGGAAACATATTAGATACTGGCATACCTGAGAAACTAGCACAGATAAATGGCAAATTGTAATACTTAGAAGCATGAAGAACGATGATCTTTTACAGCTACAAGGTTGACATTTGCAAGTTGCAGTGACCATTTATTGTCAACGTCTGGATTTGTTTGGAACAGGTATAAGACTGTCTCTGCGGAGCGAATTTCAGTCTTTAGAAGGGCTTGCTGCTCACTTTTTGGCTGCAAGGTACATATTTTTATACTTTTTAGTTTGTAGTTTTAGTATATGTTAGACATCATCATCCAAACCTTCTTCCATTAGAATGTTGTCGGCTATGGAGCATAAGAAAGGTCAATAAAGGATAGTTTAATTCCCCTTTTGACGATATTAAAAACCATAAAATTGTTGTCCCCACATATCTCAACTCTAGTGACTCCGAACGCGTGGCTGTGCAGTGAGTTACTGCTTCATGTTTCTCCAGCGACCGACGATGGGGAGAATCAAATCAATCGGTAAGCACAGGACCTCTTCTTATTTGGGAAAAAAAAAGTTTGTTCTTCTCTACTGTTAATGTTGTTTTTATAGTCATAGAAAGAATGCAGAACTTCCATTCAATTTATTTTGTATTTCATTGTTCACATTAGAATTGACAATTATTGTTCCTGCTATATTGATTAACCATGTAGACATGACCAAGTAAATTTTGGTTAACCAAGTTCAGAACTTGCAGAGTTAGCTACTATTTGTTTCTTATTTCTAGTGCAATTCGTGATATTTGTTCAAATGTTCAAGGCTCTTGTTATTTCAGGATTATGGTCGTATGTCATGAATATTTCTTGTGAAGATCCAAGAGCAATTCATTTTAAAATACTTGGGCCCAAGTGCTTGCATATTTCAGTCTATCATTGTCTCTTGCTTGAATATGTTTTGATCAAAAGTTCTCCAAATTGTATCAACAGTTCTAGTTTTGTGACCAACTTCTTCAAAAATAGAACAATTAGGAATTATAGTTTGTTAATTTGACATAAATTAAGATTGTCAAAGCTGTATTTGTAGTGTATGTCAAGATAAAGTAGATTCTCTAAAAATGATATTGTTAAGAATTTGCTTAAATTATGTAGATAGTTTATGAGTTCAAACTTTGAATGAATGCCAAACTATGTACAGAATACTTTGGTCGAAGTCATTTGTTTTTTTATTGTCATACTAATGTGATGTGTCATACCATGGAATTACATGGCTAAAGTCATTTGTTTCTTTATTGTCATAGATAGAAAAATCAACGAGTAGAGTATACTTAAGACCCGGGCAAGCATCCTAGATGACGTCAGCATATGAGAAGCAAAGAAATGAATATATTGTTAGTAACCAAAGTTAATTAGATTACTTACATTTTTTCTTTAAATTTTTGTTTGCAGGATCACATAGACAAGAAGCCATTTTTGGGGAAGACGTTCATATTTGATACTTGGATGTTAATGATAAATCCGGTGGGTTCTTCCTGATTCATACTTGGATGTTAATGATAAAGATTATGGAGGTTGGTGATAAAGTAGTCCATTTTTAAATGTTACGATTTTTTGACAAGTGAGTTGTTAGATGCTAGATTTTTTTATTGATTTCTTCCACTGCTATCTTAGCACTATTGTTTTACTTTGTCAAATTTGATACTTTTTTCCCATTTTCTAAGACTTATTTTGCTGCTTCTCATGTTCCCAACTTATGATATTTGGTATATGATGTACATGTGCACTTGGTAGAATGATAGACTACAGATACCAAATTTTCATATGAAGCTACCGTCTATTTAGTGTGGCTGGTTGTACAATTGTTGCTCAACCTGGGCATAGGCATTCAGAGTATTTTGAACTGCCACGTCTTCCAAGTTCACAGCCACATTCCCTGGTCTGAAACCTGAAACTGGTCCTTCACGTATCGTGATGATGTTTGAGGAGATTGATTGAAGTTTCCCCGAGCATAAGGAAATATTATAAACTGCAATTTTTAAGCTATAATAACTTCTGAGAGTACATTGATTGAAGTTATTATAGCCCCAGAAGTTATTATAGCTTAAACCTGAAACTGGTCCTTCATATTTCCTTAAACATTGACTGAAGTTTCCCAGTGAACTGTGTAAAAGAGCTATAATAACTTCTGAGAGTTCCAGTTAACTGTAATGTTTAAGCTGAAGACATATTCATTGTCAGTCATGGGTACATCTAGGAAATAAAAAGATCCGGTTCCCACTCGGACTGATAAACCGTCTCTTGTCAGATACCTTTCCAAACTAGGTTTACTTTTTCAATTGAATTTGGTAGTGAAATGTTTGTATGTATGCAATTTGGCAGTCTCACTTTAATTTTTAGTATGATAGTTTTGTGCTGTTTGTCAGTCATATGCAACTAATAACATTCTTGAAGTCATGTTTTTTTTGTGATTCATCATTGTTAAGGACTTCTTGTATAATTTGGCAATGTTTTATCTTATTATGCAGCTATAGAAAACAACTGAACTTTCTAGACGTGAAAGGTATGTAGTGTTTCCTTTTGAGGATTGTTTAGTCTTGATGATTGCTTTTCTCGAGTTTGTTACTTATCTCTGCCAATTGAGAACTAGACTAATCATGTCTCTTGCTTCTTTACATTTTATGGATATATTTAAGTAAGTCATGTTTGCTCGAGTCAGATTTCATGATTTATAGAATAGCAAAAAGTTTATGATAAATTTATGGTTACAAACGAATGCATGACGAATTTGTCCTTTTGAGAACCACAGTTCAGTCAGTTTATGATTACAAATGAATGCATGACAAATTTGTCCTTTTGAGAACCTCGTTGTAGTCAGGAATATATTTTAAAATGTTAGTTTGAAGAACATGTTTATTTTTAGCTAGGAATTGATTCACTTTGAAGGCATGTCACGAATATATATTCTGTTTTACTTACATTTTTTTTATTTTTTGTTTGCAGGATGAAATAGACACATTGACAAAAGTTAATTTTAGGGGAAGACATTCATATCATGAGATCTATTGTAGCTGGGCTAATTTTTTGGGAAGTTGAACAAATATTCATGTGTTATGTCTACATTATAGTTGTCTAATTTGAATACAGTACGTTTGTGAAATACATTATGGATTATTTTGTAAAGAGATGTTTAAAGACATTTATATATTGGATTCATGTTTTGTTCACGTAACTTGTTGGTCTTTGCTCTCAAGTTCTTTGAATAATATTTTAATGTTTTAAAGTTATTTCCAAAGTAAAAATTTTAAATTTATCTTGGAAAATACAAGCGAAAATAAAAATTAATGTAAAAAAATATAAATTTATTTTGGCTATATTAGCTTTTGCGACATCAAATTTTGTAGCCACAAGTGTATTTATATTTGGCTACATTAGCTTTCGCGACATCAAATTGTGTAGCAGAAAGTATTTTCTATAGTAATTAAAATAAATAAATTAGGCTTTTGGCGACATGTGTCATGTTGCCAATGTATCACCTTTCTGCGACACACGACACATGTCGCCAAAGATTTTTTAGAATCTGAAATATGTCATGTCGCCAAAGGTATTACATTCTGCGACATAGTTGATTTCATGTCGCCAAAGACTTTCCCAGACAAGGCTACAGCGACATGTGTGCGACATAGCCAAATATGTCGCAGAAACTCTTTGGCGACATAAATCTAACTTTGCGCAACATATTGCTTATGTTGCCGAAAATGTATTTTCTTGTAGTGTAAATGGTCTTATGTGTGCCTTTTGTCCACCCGCAACTTAGCTTTTTCTAAGCTATTGGCACAAATAATTAAGTTGCGGGCTCATTTCCCCGATAACCATATCAAAAAATTAAGACTTGATAATGCAGGTGAATTTACTTCACAGGTCTTTCAAGACTATTGCCAAGCAACTGGCATCGAAGTTGAACATCCTGTAGCTCATGTTCATACCCAGAGCGGGTTAGCAGAATCTCTTATTAAGAGATTACAATGGATTGCTCGTCCATTGTTGATGCAGTCACAGTTGACTGTGGAAGCTTGGGGTCATGCTATATTGCATGCCGCATCACTTATTAGAATACGGCCTTCTGGAGGTCATATTCTATCTCCGATGCAGCTCGCTTATGGTTCACCTCCAAATATCTCTCATTTGAGAGTTTTTGGTTGTGCTGTTTATGTCCCCATTGCTCCCCCACAGAGGACCAAAATGGGTCCACAACGTCGATTAGGTATCTATGTTGGGTTTGACTCACCCTCTATAATTAGATACCTAGAACCCCTGACGGGTGACGTATTTAAGGCACGTCTTGATGACTGTGAGTTTGATGAAGGATTATTTCCTAAACTGGGCACACAGTCTAAGAAGCCAGAAGCTTCTAAGACAATTTCTTCGGACACAAAAACTTTGTCTCATTTTGATCCGCGTACAAGTCAATATGAAGATGAGATCCTGAAGATATTACATCTTCAGAACACTGTACATCTACTTCCGGATATATTTACTGACAACCAGAAGATTGTCAGATCACACGTCCCTGCTGCCAACACGCCAGCTAGGATTGACATCCCCAAAGATGGATGCAATCCGCCGGCAACAGAAATGGCAATACCTCAATTAAAAAGAGGACGCCCACCAGGTTCGAGAGACAAAGTCCCTCGTAAAAGAAAAAACCCTGGAGAAATTAAGAAGATCCCAACACAGGATGCTGAGCTCAGATCAGCTACCTCTCCATCCTAGTTTCCCCTGAAGAGGAACAAACAGGAGAAATATCATTAAATTATGTACGTACTGGAGAGGTACTGAACAGAAAAAGCACAGTCGTCGACGACGATTTTTCGTTCAATATTGCCGTTCACGTCACTGAAAATGACGATGACATCGATCCACGGTCTCTAGTGGAATGTAAACGCAGAGGCGATTGGCCAAAGTGGAACGAGGCAATAGGAGTAGAGCTGGACTCACTCTTGAAACGCGAAGTCTTTGGACCAGTAGTCCAAACACCTGAAGGTGTAAAACTGTGGGATATAAATGGATCTTCACAAGAAAAAGAAATGAACACAACATAGTTGTGCGCTACAAAGCACGCCTTGTAGCACAAGGTTTCTCCCAGAAATCGGGAATAGATTATGAAGAAACATATTCTCCGGTCATGGATGGGAATACCTTCAGATTCCTGATCAGCCTCTCTTCTCTGAAAAGCCTAGAAATGCAGCTCATGGACGTTGTGACTGCATATCTTTATGGCAATATAGATAAAGATATCTATATGAAACTCCCTGAAGGATATAAAATTTCACCAGAGAAAACATATAGACCTCGGGACACCTATTCTGTAAGGTTACAAAGATCATTGTACGGTCTTAAACAATCAGGAAAAATGTGGTATAACAGACTAAGTGAGTTTCTTGCTACGCAAGGATTTACTAATGATAAAGTCTGCCCGTGTATCTTTATAAAAAGATCGGGAACAGGATTTGTTATAGTCGCCGTTTATGTCGACGATTTAAATCTCATTGGATCTCCTGGAGAGATCATTGAGATATCTGAAAGCCTTAAGACAACTTTTGAAATGAAAGACCTAGGAAAAATAAAGTATTGTCTTGGCTTACAGATCGAACACCTAAAGGGTGGTATCCTGTTACACCAATCTACATATACACGAAGATTACTTAAACAATTCCACATGGATAAATGCCATCCCCTTAGTACACCAATGGTCATTCGATCATTGGACGTAAAGAAGGACCCTTTCCGTCCACTGGAAGAGGGGGAGGAATTATTAGGTCCTGAAGTACCTTACCTAAGTGTCATTGGGGCACTACTCTATATAGCTAACTGTACGCGTCCTGATATAGCGTTTTCAGTTAACTTATTAGCCAGATACAGTGCAGCGCCCACAAAGCGCCACTGGAATGGAGTGAAGCATCTTCTGCGCTACCTCCAAGGGTCTATAGACCTAGGACTATATTACCCGAATAGTGGGTCTTCCACTTTACTTGGTTATTCAGATGCAGGTTATAGATCAGATCCCCACACAGAGAAATCACAAACTGGATTTGTGTTTACTTTCGGTGGTACAGCTATCTCCTGGAGGTCCGTCAAACAGACTAGTGTGGCTATCTCATCCAACCATTCTGAACTCCTGGCAATCCATGAAACAAGCAATGAGTGTGTTTGGCTTCGCTCCGTCATTCAGCACATTTTGGCATCTACTGGCCTGAAGACTGGTGAACTTGAGCCTACTATACTTTTTGAAGATAATGCAGCATGCGTAGCTCAACTTCAGAAAGGATACATAAAGAATGACAAGACGAAGCACATATCCCCAGATTCTTCTGGACGCACGACCTTCAAGAGAAGGAACAAGTCAAAATACAACAAATTCAATCTTATAATAACTTAGCAGATTTGTTTACCAAAACACTGCCACGATGTACTTTTGTAAAACTTGTAAGAGGAATAGGGATGAGGCAACTAAAAGACCTGCAAGCCTGAAGCTTGTATAGATCAGGGGGAGTAAAACTATAGGATTGTACTCTTTTTCCTTAGGACTGATGGTTTTTTCCCACTGGGTTTTCCACAGCCAAGGTTTTAATGAGGCAAACCAAGTTTACTCTGGATCCAGCAGTATCCACCCCATTAGCTTATTGAATCCTGAAGTATTTCATAAGTGGATCCAAGAAAATGGATGAATAAGGGGGAGTGTTGTGAAACCCTTACTATTCACCATTATGTCATGAGTTACACATGACCCTTGGGATCATGTAACTCATGACCCTTGGGTTATTTAACTCATGACCCTTGGGTTGTCCCTTATCCCTATATATATGGCCCTTGCCATATGATGAAATGAAGTGAATAAAAATACTATTCTACGATATCTAGTATCCCTTCCAACATAAAGAGATTATACTGCATATAGATATTACATAGCTCATCCTTAATAATTAATTAGAAATAGAATTGGTTGTTTAGGATTAGATATGCTATTTGGTCATAATAAAGAGTTACAACGTGTAGGACGCCTCAAAAAACAAAACTGTAGATATTACATAACTTATTCTTAATAATTAATAAGAATATAATTGGTTGTTTAGGATTAGATGTGCTATTTTGGTCATAATAAAGAATTACAGATTGTGGTTATTGTAAGCTATTGTTAAAATTATAAAAGTTGGACCTCAAAAAAAACACACACAATATATATATATATATATATATATATATATATATATATATATATATATATATATATATATATATATAATTTTTAGAACTAAATATTTTTAATCATAAGCATATTTATATAATTTTTTTATTTTTTTATTTTTTATTTTTTTATTTTTTTGAGGGTGTCTGCTTCTTAATGGTGCTTGGAGGCATATCTCCAAGGGGGCTCGAACCCGTGCCACTGCGCCGAGGTGCTCCACCGTTCCCAACGGGCTACGGCCACGGGGACCGGAACTAGAGCTGTCAAAATGGGCTAAGCCCGTTGGGCCGGCCCGGCCCGCCCGCTAAAAAGGTGGGTTGGGCCGAGCATTTAGGAGCCCGCCAAACAGGCGGGCCTAGGTGGGCTGGTCCGCTAGTAGCCCGCCCAGCGGTGGGCTAACCCGCGGGCCAAGTGGGTTGGCCCGCCATCTATTTTTTATAAAAATTTTAATTTATTTATTTAGCACATATATGAGATATGTATTATAAATGATAAAAATTCTCATTTAATGCAAGTAATGACGTATAAAATATTAAATTTGGTCATTTATTTACATGAATGAAGGTGTTTTAAAAAAATATCTACTATTATAATATTTCTTGTATTTACTTGTAATTTGATGCATATGAGAGTGAGTAGAAAATATTATATATATAATTTTTTTTCCTTTTAAGAAACTAAACAATAATTAAAAAATTTAAAAAAATTAAGCGGGCCGGCCCGCCTAGCCCGCGGCCCGCCGGTGGGTTGGGCTGGGTTGGAATTTTTTCAGCCCGCCAAAATGGTGGGTCGGCCCGCCCCGCCCCGCCAAATGGTGGGTTATGGTGGGTTACGGACCGGCCCGCCCCGCCGGCCCGTCTTGACAGCTATAACCGGAACCATATATCAAAATCGAAACCAAATAAAAAAAATTATTAGTACTTTAAAAAAAAAATCAAAAATCAAACCAATTTTTTTTTTTAAAGCAAAGTTCTTTTCTTATCAGAGCTGAATCTCTTACATATTATACTATTATGTTAAGTTAGAATAACTTAGAGACATAATAATAACCAAAAAAATAAAGAAAAGAAAAGAAATAGCATCACCAACTTCATTTTTTTTCCGCTAATTTGTTTAGTCAGATCTCATAAAATTAATTATTGCCGGCATTTGAAAGCGGTTGCTTCTCCTCAGGGAAAATCTCAAACTCCAACGGCTCCTTCCACCGTCTCCAGCCAAACCCTAATTCTTTCCCGCCACAACAACGACCTCCTCCTCCTCCGGCGCCGGCAGACCTTTCCTCCAACATTGGTGGGATCCCCGTCAAGAACCACCAGCATCAGATGTCTTCCCTCCCGTACGCCCACGTGGACTCCTCCCTCCGCGACCTCGCCGGCCAGGCGGAGGGCTTCGGCCGCCACTCCGTCGGCGGCGCCCGCGGCCCCCTCTACCACGTCACCACCTTGGCCGGTACTTGCACTCTTCTTCTCCTCCTTCTTCGTTGGGTCGGGGTTAGGGTTTATGTAATAATGAACTTTGTTTGTTGCATAATGTGATCAATGTGCTGGTGATAAGTCATCCCGGAATTCGCTTGGCAGACCAGAATGAAGTTTTTTTGTAAATTCCATGGTGAAAATTGGGATAATTTGAAGTGGAGGGAGACATCAATATGCATTCTATTCTTCTAAGAAAATTGTTACTTTAACCTGTTCTTAAAACTGAAGCAAAATTGAAATTTTGTAGCTCAAATCCGGCCTTTTTTTGTATCTTCATAAAATTGAGAAAGACGTGCAAATACATGATGAGGCATTGTAAGTCGCAGAGTGACCCTGCTGCCATGATTCACTGAAATCGAGACTTTGTCGCTCAGATTCCTAGTGAATAAGACTGAAAGGAAGAAAAAGGATTCGAATAGCCGACACGAAAGTTTGGGATTAAGGCTTTGCTCTTGCTGTTGATATTGATGCTCTTTAGTATTCCTTACCCTTTACCAGATTATTGTTACTACACTTTTTCTTAGGAGCAGTCCACAGCCTTTGGATGCAACCTTGCATAACACTTTAGAGAGGTCAGATCATCCTGGTTGCACTTACTACAAGTCGTCCTGGTTGCACTTACTAGCAAGCATCCCATCTCCAGTTGCTTTCCAGCAAAGATCAGATGCTTTTATTCAGCATCATGGATCGATGGTTTTTACATTCTCAACAACGACAGTGCGTCAAACTCGAGATTGTGCTCTTTCCACACATAAGGAGAAGAAATAGTTTATATTGACGTTGTTATCAAAATGCTTATGATTATAGAGAGAGCAGATGGTGCACATGTATAATACCCACATGCATATGCTATCAGTTTTTGACTTTCTTTAGGGACGCCAAAAGTCACCTCAACAACAATAGCAACAACAAGAATATCAATACCAAAGCCTCCTTCCAAACCTCCAGGGACACAAGTAGTCTCATAGTTTATTTTATTTTCTAGATTGTCTTCTTCACTGTTTGCTATACATTAGATTTAAATGCTAAATAGTTTTGTATTTTATATTTGCATAGATGATGGTCATGGATCACTTCGCGAAGCATGCCGTAGAAAAGAGCCACTCTGGATTATCTTTGAAGTCTCAGGAACCGTATGCCTTTCGTCATACTTGAGGGTATCATCATATAAGACAATCGATGGCCGAGGGCAGAGGGTGAAGTTGACTGGAAAGGGCTTACAATTGAAAGAATGTGAGCATATCATTATATGCAATCTGGAGTTTGAAGGCGGTAGAGGACATGATGTCGATGGTATTCAGATAAAGCCAAAGTCAAGGCATATTTGGATAGACCGTTGCAGTCTGCGAGATTACGATGATGGCTTGATTGACATCACACGTGAAAGTACTGATATTACTATTTCAAGGTATCCGAGAAGCAATTTTGGAATGATTATGATATAGTTTTTGCTCTGCAAAATTATTCGTTATGGACCTCTACCTAGAAGCACGAACACTCTAAAAATCTGGGCCGTGTCATGCCGAACGTTTACCGGACACCATGGGTCATAATACACTAGGACACACCAAAATAGGTGCCATGTTCGTGTTGTTGTGTTATTACGTGTCATGTCCTATGCGTGTCTGTGAACATAGACCTCTACTATCAGTCTTTATTGTGAGTATTGTTACTATGGTAAACATATTCAAGTAATTATAGGGACTTTAATATCCTCTTTAACATTATTTTTCTTGTCTAGAAAAGTTGAGTGGTGAACAAGCTCCTAGTAGGTGATGGAGGAATATTTACTTGCTTATTTAGTGGA
Source organism: Iris pallida (assembly GCA_029216955.1). Classification (NCBI taxonomy): domain Eukaryota; kingdom Viridiplantae; phylum Streptophyta; class Magnoliopsida; order Asparagales; family Iridaceae; genus Iris; species Iris pallida. Next base: position 3,276,420 of record JANAVB010007399.1, on the reverse strand, counting down.
TAAAGAATTCGTAAGGTCAAACTTTGTATTGGAGTAAGTTTTGAGAGGAGATTATATATGGAGTCATTTCATTGTACAATGTACAGTTTCTCTTCCATAATCTCATGATGTCAAAGTCATTCTGAGGTTTGCAATGGCACTTTAAGGGAGTTCCTTTGTTTGTTAAAGCCTCTCATGTCGATTTTTCTTTGACATTCATGGTCACACACACACACACACACTAGGGGGTAGAAAGGTGAGGGGGTTTGGTGGTCTTGTATCAAACACTGGATTTAGGGTGTTACCACCCCCCCCCCCCCCCCCCCCCCCCCCCCCCCCAACAAATGTAGTAGACATCTTCCATATGCTTTATTATTAAACTGGTCAACTTGAACATGCACATGGTGATCTGCTAGTTTGCATGGATGACATGAAAGTTATCCTCTTGATTATGAATTGCTGGCTTTTCTCTTTCACGGTCTTGAAAAAAGCCATTTTCATCCAGGAAAAGCCAAGGCCATATTAATTCGTGTAGTCTGGCTTTATTGTTTAAAGTTAGGGAACTAGTTAACAGAAGAGGAAAGCAACTGTTCTATAAAGCCATTCACTAACAAACATACCGAAGATCATGTGTTGGGACCAACTTTATCATGATTATGAAATACTGTTTTTTCCCTTTTAAGATATTGTGTCTTCAAGGTTTTGTAAGAGGAAGCAACTGCCATACAAAGCTGCTTTTAACTAGACATATCCAAGAATCCTGTGGATTCAAGCTAATTTCTGTCTCAATTGTCTTGATCTGCTTGATAGATGTTATTAGATTTACGTCTTGCTTCTCCATTCGCCACCAGACCATTGTCTATAGTTCAAATTGTATTAGTAGTCGCTTGGAAGGGGCAGTAATATTAGCTCTTAACTAGAATTTAAATTCCAACAAACTTGTTTCAACTCTAATGTAATTATCAGTTTGTGCCATGAACTTCAAATATAACACCTGCATTGGTCATCCTAGCCTCCATATTCAAATTTTTGGGCATATGCTTACCCCAAATATCAGAATAATAGTAATAAAGTGATTTTTAACACAACTTTTAAAGATTTCTTGTAATCACCTCCCTTGATTTGTAAAATGCACATTTCTTCTTATTTTTATTCATTTGTTGGGGTTAATTTATCATCTTACCTCTTTGTGTAAACTCTTTATAGTCTAGGGGACTTGGAGGTTGCTTTTTGGTTGCATGAGCTTAAAATACACATTTCTTCTTAAGCAGTTAGGAATGTGGTCACAATCATCTTTTTTGAACCTGCATTTGAAGGTTGAGACTCAGATAAGAATAACTCTCTTAACTGTTGAATTGATTGTTCTGTTTATCTACTTTAAAAGACCGCATTATGTGGGCATCTGTCCATTAGCTTATTTGAAATTTTATTTTCTTTTAATCATTTCAATATCATTGCTCTGCATGATTTTCTTCCTGTATAATTCTAAATTATTTCATTATGTGCTTATGTAGTTTATAGTCGGCTCAAAATTTTCACTTTTGAAATAGGATCCTGATTCCTTGTTAATACTGTGAACAGATGCCACTTTTCGATGCATGATAAGACGATGCTTATTGGAGCAAATAGCAGCCATATAACTGATAGATGCATTAGGGTAACTATTCATCACTGCTTTTTTGATGGTACTCGTCAGCGGCAACCTCGTCTTAGGTTTGGGAAAGTGCACTTGTACAATAATTACACAAGAAATTGGGGCATTTATGCTGTTTGTGCTAGTGTTGAGGCACAGGTCTGTACAGCCCAAACAAATAGTCTTCTTTTTGTTTGAATTTCTAAAATTTCTTTATTTATTGAGACTTAAGTTTCTTTTCTAAGCATTTCTGCACCAGGTCCTCTCTCAGTGTAATATATATGAAGCTGGACAGAAGAAGAAGGTTTTCGAATATTATCCAGAAAAGGTATTGTTCTCTATCTCGATATGTCTTTCTTTCTGAAGTCCATATGAACAAAACCCCTTTTCTTTGTTCCAGAAAACCCCTCTGTTCTTTGTTTTGCCTCTCTTTTATTTTCCTTTGTTTCTTATGTTATAGAAGAATCTGAACAATCTGTCAAATATCTGAATAGTCTGAGAAGGTCGGATGTAGGACAGTTACAATGAAGAAAATTAAGAGTGTAATATAATACGTCAGCCTAATTCTGTCTAACTGGTATTTGTAACTCCCAAGTCTCGTTGGAGCCAAGGGACTGCTGTGATCAAATCAGGTTCGAAATGGATAGTTTGTTTCTCCTTGCATTACTTATCTTAAAATAAGAGCGATGTAGCATCCGAAAGCCATCGGGAGCATTTGTGTTCAAGTAAGATGCCTCTAAAATCTGATTATGGTTTGAGGAGAGGCTTCATGATGAGTGTTTTCTGTTATAAATTGTTGATCTATAGCTGTTTGAAGAGGCCTCATGATTTCATCTATTTGTTTTCTTGGTAATATACTCCAGTTTTTCCTACATTCATTGAACTCAGCAGCAATTCTTAGTCTCCTTAATTTGGAATCTTGGATAGTTGAAGACCATACCAGTTACCATGTTTCCATATCCTGTCATTTTAAATCATTAGAAAGCTGGTAGATTTCCAGTCTGCTGTTCTCAAACAACTAGGTATATGTGTTCTATAAAACTACAATGCTAATGGTAAACAACAATCCAATATCATTTCAACTTTCTTGAGATGAAAGTGTTTGTATTATCGCAGGCTGCTGATGGAGAGGAGGCCGTAAGTGGATGGATAAGGTCAGAAGGAGACCTATTTCTGAATGGTGCCCAACCTTGTTTAGTATCAGGTGTCGGTCTGGAATGTGTTTTCAAGGCACACGAGCACTATCCAACCTGGACAATGGAACCTGCAACGATGGCCCTTAAAGAGATTCTCCATGTGGCTACTGGATGGCAGGCCGTGCCAAGGCCCTTGGACAATTTTGGCACTACAGCAGCTGCTGCTGCTGCAATCTGAAATATGTATATTACTGTACCAGTGAGATGCGAATATATGAGCCTGTTTTGCTAACTATATGTTATGTCTATTTATATGCTCTCTCATTTTCTGCTTTTATTTGGCATACTGTTGATCCATACCCCTTATATATAGGTTGTATATGACTCATTTTATGCCTATTTTTTGTAATAAAAGCAGCTATGTTTTGTCTTTTTTAAGTTTCCGCAAAATCTTCTTGCACCAAATGTAGCAGAAATTAACGTATTGTCTTCTTCTTCTTTTTCATTGAGAGATTTATTTGGTTTCTTTGGTGATTCTGTCTTTTTCATTTTGTTATGATCAATTTTTGACAGAACATTTTGTTATGAGCATTTGATATTGCCATAAGGGTTAGATTTTTAGTATTATGCTAAAAATTGTTCACACTGAATGATGTAGAGCCTTTTTCTTTGTAGATATTTTTGTTCAGGGTGGTGCAAGTCATTTATTCTCTAGGGACTGCAGGATTTGCAAGTCTGCACGAACTTGCTGCTCCTTAGGCTTGAAGAATATGCAACCTAATTTGATTCTCCTTAGGCTCCGTTTGTAGGTTTGTAGGACGGTTGGAAAAGTGGGACGAGGAAAAAATAAGGGATATTTAGACTTTGGGTCTCAAATAAGTAGAGCTGTCAATTGGGCCGGGCTGGCACAACCTTGCACGAGTCCGGTCCAAAAGGCCTATGTGCCGGTCTGGTCCGATTAATCGTGGGCCCGGGCCGGCTTGGTCCGTATATTGGGTCGTGTCGGACCACATATATCGACACATAAGATAGATCCGGCCCGGCCCACCCAAATATACAAGTCACTTTCCGCAGGTGTCCTGTGCGCACATATAAGCTACAGAGAAAAAGTCCATGAGACAACACACTTTGCACCAGTTCAATGCCTTTATTTCCAATAAACTTTAGAACGAATCAGTCAAAAGAGTAAATGAAGAGGCTATTTCTAAGATGGTTACAAAATACAGTGGTAAACCCCTCTGCTGTGGCAAAAGTCTACAGCACCTAGTTGCTGGAAATACTTTCTTGCAAGTTCCTCCTTGAGCTTACTTTTGCAACCTTGTTAAAAAAAACTCACTTCCCTACTGCAGATGTATTTTCTATAAATTGAGTGCAAAATTTGGTTCTTCAATTCAATGTAGGCTTGCACACACCTTGATAAAAATGCCTCAAAAGTGAGAATGATGGTGTCATCAATATTCAATGACCTGACATGTAAAGTGTAATTAGGTGTCTAAGTATATCTTATTAAATCTTTTTAGTGACAATCCCTCTTGTTTGAAGTAGGTCAAGCTCCCTTGATATACTCGAGGACAAAGTAAACCTCAGTTTAGTTGTTGGAAATACTTTCTTGCAAGTTCCTCCTTGAGCTTACTTTTGCAACCTTGTTAAAAAACTCGCTTCCCTACTGCAGATGTATTTTCTATAAATTGAGTGCAAAATTTGGTTCTTCAATTCAATGTAGACTTGCACACACCTTGATAAAAATGCCTCAAAAGTGAGAATGATGGTGTCATCAAAATTCAATGACCTGACATGTAAAGTGTAATTAGGTGTCTAAGTATATCTTGTTAAAGTTTTTTAGTGACAATCCCTCTTGTTTGAAGTAGGTCAGGCTCCCTTGATATACTCGAGGACAAAGTAAACCTCAGTTTAGTTGTTGGAAATACTTTCTTGCAAGTTCCTCCTTGAGCTTACTTTTGCAACCTTGTTAAAAAACTCACTTCCCTACTGCAGATGTATTTTCTATAAATTGAGTGCAAAATTTGGTTCTTCAATTCAATGTAGGCTTGCACACACCTTGATAAAAATGCCTCAAAAGTGAGAATGATGGCGTCATCAATATTCAATGACCTGACATGTAAAGTGTAATTAGGTGTCTAAGTATATCTTGTTAAAGCTTTTTAGTTGACAATCCCTCTTGTTTGAAGTAGGTCAGGCTCCCTTGATATACTCGAGGACAAAGTAAACCTCAGTTTAGTTGTTGGAAATACTTTCTTGCAAGTTCCTCCTTGAGCTTACTTTTTCAACCTTGTTAAAAAACTCACTTTCCTACTGCAGATGTATTTTCTATAAATTGAGTGCAAAATTTGGTTCTTCAATTCAATGTAGGCTTGCACACACCTTGATAAAAATGCCTCAAAAGTGAAAATGATGGTGTCATCAATATTCAATGACCTGACATGTAAAGTGTAATTAGGTGTCTAAGTATATCTTGTTAAAGCTTTTTAGTGACAATCCCTCTTGTTTGAAGTAGGTCAGGCTCCCTTGATATACTCGAGGACAAAGTAAATCTCAGTTTAGTTGTTGGAAATACTTTCTTGCAAGTTCCTCCTTGAGCTTACTTTTGCAACCTTGATAAAAAAAAACTCACTTCCCTACTGCAGATGTATTTTCTATAAATTGAGTGCAAAATTTGGTTCTTCAATTCAATGTAGGCTTGCACACACCTTGATAAAAATGCCTCAAAAGTGAGAATGATGGCATCATCAATATTCAATGACCTGACATGTAAAGTGTAATTAGGTGTCTAAGTATATCTTGTTAAAGCTTTTTAGTGGCAATCCCTCTTGTTTGAAGTAGGCCAGGCTCCCTTGATATACTCGAGGACAAAGTAAACCTCAGTTTAGTTGTTGGAAATACTTTCTTGCAAGTTCCTCCTTGAGCTTACTTTTGCAACCTTATTAAAAAACTCACTTCCCTACTGCAGATGTATTTTCTATAAATTGAGTGCAAAATTTGGTTATTCAATTCAATGTAGGCTTGCACACACCTTGATAAAAATGCCTCAAAAGTGAGAATGATGGTGTCATCAATATTCAATGACCTGACATGTAAAGTGTAATAGGTGTCTAAGTATATCTTGTTAAAACTTTTTCAAAGTAAACCTTAGTTTAGTTGTTGGAAATACTTTCTTGCAAGTTCCTCCTTGAGCTTACTTTTGCAACCTTGTTAAACAACTCGCTTCCCTACTGCAGATGTATTTTCTATAAATTGAGTACAAAATTTGGTTCTTCAATTCAATGTAGACTTGCACACACCTTGATAAAAATGCCTCAAATGTGAGAATGATGGTGTCATCAATATTCAATGACCTGACATGTAAAGTGTAATTAGGTGTCTAAGTATATCTTGTTAAAGCTTTTTAGTGACAATCCCTCTTGTTTGAAGTAGGTCAGGCTCCCTTGATATACTCGAGGACAAAGTAAACCTCAGTTTAGTTGTTGGAAATACTTTCTTGCAAGTTCCTCCTTGAGCTTACTTTTGCAACCTTGTTAAAAAACTCACTTCCCTACTGCAGACATATTTTCTATAAATTGAGTGCAAAATTTGGTTCTTCAATTCAATGTAGGCTTGCACACACCTTGATAAAAATGCCTCAAAAGTGAGAAGATGGTGTCATCAAAATTCAATGACCTGACATGTAAAGTGTAATTAGGTGTCTAAGTATATCTTGTTAAAGCTTTTTAGTGACAATCCCTCTGGTTTGAAGTAGGTCAGGCTCCCTTGATATACTCGAGGACAAAGTAAACCTCAGTTTAGTTGTTGGAAATACTTTCTTGCAAGTTCCTCCTTGAGCTTATTTTTGCAACCGTGTTATAAAACTCACTTCCCTACTGCAGATGTATTTTCTATAAATTGAGTACAAAATTTGGTTCTTCAATTCAATGTAGGCTTGCACACACCTTGATAAAAATGCCTCAAAAGTGAGAATGATGGTGTCATCAATATTCAATGACCTGACATGTAAAATGTAATTAGGTGTCTAAGTATATCTTGTTAAAGCTTTTTAGTGACAATCCCTCTTGTTTGAAGTAGGCCAGGCTCCCTTGACATACTCGAGGACAAAGTAAACCTCAGTTTAGTTGTTGGAAATACTTTCTTGCAAGTTCCTCCTTGAGCTTACTTTTGCAACCTTGTTAAAAAACTCACTTCCCTACTACAGATGTATTTTCTATAAATTGAGTGCAAAATTTGGTTCTTCAATTCAATGTAGGGTTGCACACACCTTGATAAAAATGCCTCAAAAGTGAGAATGATGGTGTCATCAATATTCAATGACCTGACATGTAAAGTGTAATTAGGTGTCTAAGTATATCTTGTTAAAGCTTTTTAGTGACAATCCCTCTTGTTTGAAGTAGGTCAGGCTCCCCTGATATACTCGAGGACAAAGTAAACCTCACTTTTGCTGGCCATCACCTCGTAAAGCTGGACAACACGATGAATTTTTGCTAGCCATCAACTCTGGAAGCCCAGTCCGGCCCGGCCCGACCTGACCCGAAGCCCACCGTGCCGTGGGTCATGTGCTGGGCTGGGCTGAGATATTCAACCCTTGGTCCGGCCCGGCCCGGCCCACCCAAATTTCGTGCCGGGCCGGTCCGACGTCCCACTTGACAGCTCTACAAATAAGTTTCAAAATTTGCGTTTAGTTCTCCATATTATACATAATTAGTATTTGGGTCTCAAAAGTGCCACATGTCTCAAAAGTGTCACAATTTTTTTTGACACTTTTGAGACCCAAATACTAATTATGTGTAAGACCCAGTTTTCTAAATTGGGGTATTTTTGAAAATTTATTATTTTTATTATTTATTAGTGATATTTTAGTCATGGTATGATTTTCTGGTGATTTTAGTTAAGTTAAACCATTTCTAAAGTCATGCTAAGTCATGACTTATGACTTTGTGATTTTGGTTAGTATAACTTAGTGTAAACCCTAGTTTTCTCTAACCTAGAAGTTGCCATGACCATGAGAGCTTAGCCATAGGCATAGAACACCAAATTAGTGATTTTTAGCCTAAAGGGTATTTTGGTAATTTATTAGAATTTATTTGGATTTATGTAGTTTATTATTATTTAATTAGTGGATTAGTGTCATGTTAGCTTCTAACCTAGTTTAGCCCTAATCTAGAGGTTAGCCACTAACCTAGAAGACTAAGTGGAAGATATTGCTTTATGTCATAAATATCTAAGGTTAGATAAATATCTAGATACTATGTATACTTTGATATTTAGGTAGACCTAAAGAAAGATCTATTGGTCTTTACCTTAGAAGCTAAGTTACTTCACCTAGAAGGAACCCTAAATATTAACCCTACCCCCCATGGCAGCCCAACCCTACCCTCATCCTATATTAACCCCCCCACATTCATTCATGATCATTTTACATGAAATTAAAACCTAGAAAATCCCATTTCTTCAAACCTTGATAACTTGATCAATTTTGATCTAAATCACCTCTAGTTTCTTGCATTGGACTCCCCTACACTAGAGGGTACTAGTTAGGGCCTGCTATCGAGGATTTTGTGAGCTTTGGGCATCCCCAAGTTGAAGAGGACACCCCCCCCAAAACCTTGTTTTCCTTGAGTTTTGCACTCATAGGTAAATGCCCATAAACTTTGTTAAATTTGTGTTTTCTCTTCATATTTGCATGCATCTAGGTACTAGGGTACTGTGTGTCAAGTTTGGTAGGATTTAGAGTTGGTTTGGTGTCCGTATCGGACACGTATCTAGGTTTTTAATGAAGTGTTTGATGATTTGCCTCAGTGAATGAAATGTTAATAATTTTGAAAACTATTTGAACAATTTTCTAGCCCTATAGGTGTAGATCACAGAACCCCATCACTGAGCACAAAATCGTATCGTGTCCGTGTCCAAATTGGACACGAACACACTGTTAAACACTACACTGCACACTGTTTAAACCCCACTGTTCGATACTTCCTATCGTGTCCACATGAGTCGTGGACACAATACAGTAACCTAGACACGAACCTAACTTCCCCACCAGCCTACTAACACGAGCACAAGGCTCTACGTGCCCCGTGTAGAGCACACGACCCTTCGACACGCGTGCACGAGACTGTGCACGCTGTCCTGCTACCACACTGTTCGTGCACGCTGGACACGACACTTCGATACGCCAAAATTAGTGTGGACACAGGGGAAGTGTCTGCGCACACACCCCTAAACTTTCAGGACACCTCGTGTCGTATCGAGGACACGAGGACACGTGCACTGGTCGTGCACTGACAGTGCACGCACGCACAGAGTCCACTTCGCACGTCTCGTATCGTGCGGACACGACATTTAGACACCTCATGTTTGCACGGGTGTGTAGCCCATCATGTGGGCTACACGTGGATATGACCACGAGGCCCCACGTGGCTCGTGTCGTGTCCACGAGACACGAGAACCCATGCACGACGCGGTGCAGAACACTGAGTATCAGTCGATTTTCTTCGACTGATACAGAGTTCGTGCCGTGTCCTGAGGACACGTGGACACGAGACAGGCTACCTAAACCCTAGACCAACCCTAGGCGAACCTACCCACACGTGCACGAGACTTCTAGACACGTGTGTCGTGTCCTAGAGCTAAGTGCACGCGTGCACGACGCTGTGACATTGCACAGTATATCAGTGTTTACCCGATTCGATTTTTGATCGTTGGGACACGCCGTGTCGTATCGTGGTGGACTACCATTGACACACACGACACGTATATATGTGGGGCCTTAGTTACCAACCCTTGGTTGCGAGCCATAGCTCGGTTTAGTGCACGAAAATCAAATTACCCATTTTCGAGCAACAGTGCACAGTTCACAGTTTTGGGTTTTTTCCAGTTTTTGCAAAATCGAATTTCAGATCGATTTTGTTTGAGTTTAATACTTTGGACTAGTGTATTTTAGTGTGTATATGTGTAGTATATATGTATGTGTGAGTGTGGGTCAAATTTGGGGAGAAATGGTGGTGTGTGTGTGTAGTTGTATATATATACATATGTATGTATATATGTATCCTGTGTGTGTGTGTGTTTGGGCCAGGTTTGGTTCCAGAATTTCTGGGAACCATGACCCTCCCCCTGTCCTGACCTGTCCAGACCTCATCCCCTCTCTCTTTCACTCTCACTCTCACTCCCTTCCTCTCTCTCTCTCTACCTATATATATATATATATATATATATATATATATATATATATATATATATATATATATATATATATATATATATATATATGAGAGTATATATATGTTATATATATATAAGGGTATTATATATATATATGTGAATGGGTTTATATATATATATATATATATATATATATATATATATATATATATATATATATATATATATATATATATATATATATATATATATATATATATATATATATATATATATATATATTTTTTTTTTTTTTTTTTATATGTGAATGGGTTTATATATATATATATATATATATATGTGAATGGGTTTATATATATATATATATATATATATATTATATATATATATATATATATATATATATATATATATATATATATATATATATATATATATATATATATATATATATATATATATATATATATATATGTATTAGGTATATATATTTGGTTATATATATATATTGGTATATATATATGAGAGTATATATATGCTATATATAATGGGATATATATATTATGTATAAAATGTGGGTATTATATATAGTTGGGTATATAAGTGGGTTATATATAGGTGAGACTATATGGTATTAGAGATATATTGTATATATATAATGGCTATATATATTGTATACATATGGTAGTGTCCTAGTTACTCTAGCCAATGGTTAGTGAGTTTGGAATTGACCAATAGGCTTAGTAGAACTAGTTTGACTAGATTGTTGACCATGGTTGACCAAAGTCAACTATAGGTCAAACCATGACCTAATTGACCTAGAATTGACTTAGATGGATTTTAGATGACTTGATGACTTAAGTTAGACTAAACCCTAACTAGATGATTAGGTTAACCATGTAGATTATGAGGGTAATCCTATATAGATGAAGATATGTATGGGGTTAAGTGGAATACTTAGAGTTGAGTCATGACTTGAGTTGGAAAATGGGATTAGCTTGATTATAGGATTAGGGTTGGTATTGTACTATATGTATTTATGTGTGGTATACTTTGTATAGGTAATTGTAGTACAGTATCTTAGGTATCCTAAGACAGGTTAGCCTATGTTTGGTTGTGAGTTAGCCTTATAGAGTTTGACTGGATGTTGACCATTAGTCAAGATTAACCTAATTACCTGACTGACTAGTCTTTGTTTGACCAAAACCTTAGTTAGTCTAAGATTGACCTAGACTTTGACCATGTTGACTAGTATTGACTAATCTGACCATTTTTGACTAAGCCCTAGATAACTTAACTAGTTTGGCTAGAATGTTTGACCAAGGGTTGACTGTAACCTAGATTAGACTTGTTTAACCTTGTTTGACCTTGTATGACTTAGTTTAACTTCTTGTGACCTAGTATGACTTGATTTGACTTAGTTTGACTGTAGTGTTGACCAAGTTTGACTTTGACCTAGATTGGCTTAGAATTTATATAGATTGCATTGTAGATTTCATTTACCTTTATTTTGGACATGTCATAACTGTATTGCTCTATTTTAGGACATTGTGACCCTGGTACAGACATCTGATATTACACTACTCTTTTCAGAGTAACAGGCGAGTACATTCTCTGATAATTCTCTCATTTATTTGTCGATTACTGTATTTCAGTTCTAGTTAGTTCTATGTGATTCTCTGTATCAACACGTATGGATATTTCTGTATTCATGTATGCGACACATACCTTACTTACTGATCTCTATTACTGGAATCACTGGAATCATTCCGGAATCATTTCTGGAATCATCATTTGGCCGGACTTATCTCGATTTTTGTGTCTTGTACTGGATTCACTTGCTGGGCGGGGAAATATTGAGTAAGACATGTAGACATACCCCAAATCCGGAATCTCCTACTGGAATCTACCGGAAGCATAGCCATCTCTTGCCCGATCAGTGAGAGATGTGCCTGATACCTACAGCCGTTTGCATGTCGACCTCGATATTTTAAAACACACTGTTAGATCATAGTTGGACTCACCCTGGTTTCATTGATCACTGTTGGACTCATCTTGTACTGGAAATTATCTGGTATCAGATTATATGGACTGGACTCACACTGGGATTACATTAGACTTATATCGTACTGTCTGGACTCACACATGATATTCTAGTTCAGTTAGCTTTTATTACAGTCTTCATTGCCATGATTCTTCTCTTGTTTTAGTTACCTTTCTTTTCTTGTATCTTACTGTGTCTCTGTGCCATCATTACCTGCATAGAACTGCCATGCTCATCAATAAAACTGTCTATAACTGCTTTATAGTTCTTTGTCATTTACTTGGGTTTTTCTTGATGAGTTGTGCTCGTTTCCGTCCTGATTGGACCTGTTGAAAATATTACAGATGATAATCATGTGGACACATGCCCTGCTTACCATGGACCTGGCGAGGGATTAGCTACCTTTGGTTCTGACTCTCAGGAGTGATTCAGGAGATTAGCTAGTAGACTACTTTAGCTTTCATGTTTTGGCTTGTTGTATTAAAGTTAAGATATTGAGTTTGTATTTAAGTTGGTTTGAGATATTGGTATATTATTTTAGCAGTTAGTTGTTGTTGTCTTTAATTCCTTAGGTATAACTTCTGTGTTATCTTTTCGTGCTTAGACTGTGTTTGAGTAGATCATACCCTTTACTTGCCCTCCATTCGGAGCTGATATCTGGACAAGTACTTTTTATATTCACTGCATGAGATTAGTTAGCAACCTAGAACAGCTTACTACCGCCGACACTGCGGCGTAGGCTGGACGTAACCACTTCTCGTGCCCCTATACAGGGTGCGGGTCGTGACATTATGTATAATATAAAGACCCAAATACAAATTTCAGAACTTATTTGAGACCCAAAGTCTAAATATCTCAAAAAATAAGCGATATACTTTCTGTTCTTATGAATGGAAATAAATTTTCATTCCTTTGTGTTGTGTTTGGTAAGAAGGAAGAAAAATGGAAGGGAATAAAAAAAAGGCTATACCAATTTCTTAAATAATATAATTTGTATGGGTAAAATTGTAAATTAGGTAATATTTATTTTTCTTCCACTTTTTCTTCATATTTGGAGGGATTCAATTTTGTGGGTTATGAGAAAAGTAACTCCTCTACCTTTCCTTCCCTCCACTTTTATGTTATATACTAATCAAGAGAAAACGTCTCATTTCCTCCAATTATTCTTCCTCTCATTTTTTCCTCCTACCAAATATGACATATACCAAATAAGAGAAAATGTATCATTTCTGTGATACCCGTCTCACTGTATCGATATTTTATACGAATACGTATTTATTTGAGTCGTATTTCGTATTTATCGATTTGCGCGATATTTTAAAATTTTCCTAAGTGTAGGATTTTCATGACTTGGTTTAACTTGGATTTGGTTTTATTTGGTTCGGTTCCACTTTGACTTGGTTTGGTTTGGTTTAGTTTGGTTTCTCATGAGATGAGGTGTATGGTTTAGATTGCGTGGAGAGGAATGAATGGTGGAGATCACTTGAGTTTGTTATATAAGCCACTTTTTCTCTCTCCCTCCTCATTCATTTCTTTTCTACCAAACCCTAGCCATTAGAGAGAGGCAAGTACACCTTGCCGAACCTTGAACAAATTTATTTCTGTTTGTTCCATCTTCTTCCTTACATGATTCTAAGCATCTTTAGAACTTGGAGTTTTCGGTTTTACCGAGTGGATTATTGTAGATCTAGCCTTGTGGTATTTTTGGTTTTCATGGGTTTTGATCTGTCAAACTTGTATATTTTTGTCAACTGATGGTTCCATGTTGTAGAGAATTTTATTTTACCCAAATTTGACCATTGGAAGTCTGGATTTGGGTTCCTATCATAGTTTGGTGGAGCATGGAAGCATGTTATTTTCATGGCCATCTTCTCTGTGGGAAGCCATTACTTTCATTTTGGCCGCATGGCTTTATTTTATAGGTTGGCATATTAATATATTGTTGGCCGCATGCAAATGTTTAATTGCTGGTCACATGCAAGTATTTATTTGCTGGGCCGCATGAGCATTTCCTTGCTTGGCCACGTATTTAACTAGCTTGCCGCATGCAATATGTATATTGTAGTGGCCTGAGTAATAGCTTGCTGCTTTAATTCTTTGCATAGTAATTAATTTATTAACTAGCATTTGGCTTACTTGCATGCTTTAATTGCTTGGACCAACAACTTTTATTTTTGGCCGCATATATAATATAATGGCCGCATGGCCAATGTTTGCATGGCTATCAACCATTCTTTCTTGGCCGCATGCTTGCCGCATATGCTAATTCATTTGCATAGAGCTTGCATGTGAATGCAACAGTTGCATGCATATATGTAATCATTGCATTGGCCTTATTGGCTTTTGTTGCATGCATTTATTACTATTTGCATTGGCCTTTAGTATTTATTGGCCACATGGTGCTTTAGTGCCAATTACTTGGCCATCCATTATTCTTAGCCGCATGGCTTTTAGGCTTTGTATGGAGCATTGCTTGCATTAAGCTGCTATTGGGCCGCAGGCATACATTAGTGTTGCCTTGGCTGCATACTTTGTTCGCATGGCCTTAATGTATTATTAGCCTTGGTCGCATGGCCAAAGGCGTTTGTGCTGGCCGCATGTGGCCATTTATTTTGCTTGGCCTATATTTTTGACCGCATGGCCTATATATTATTTCTGGCCGCATGGCCTTGTACTTGGTGGCCGTATGGCCTCTTTTACAATTGCTGGCCGTATGGCGTTAGAGAATTTTGGCCACATGGCCCCTTCCACTTGCATGGCTTATTATAATATATGTAATTATTGCTTGGCCACGTGAACCATTTATTAAAGGTTCACATGAACACTTTTCTTGCTACATTTATTGTTGGGACCCACATGGCCTCTGTACTTGAGTGGCCACGTGCCCTTTTCTTTAGCTTGAGTGGATGCTTGCATTTATTGCGAGTCCCACTCTCCTTGTCTTTTCTGGTTGCATAAATATTTCTTGCTGGCCGCATGGCCCCCCTTCAGTTATTTTCTGGCCGCATAAACTTTGGCTGGCCGCATGGGTGGCCTCCCACTCTCTTTGGCCGCATGCATGTTCTTCAACTTTTGGGCCGCATGGGGTCCACTTTGATTGTTTAAATATTTTATTTGCCTGAATTGTGGTCAAAATTTTTTCCCACTCCCAATATAAAAGTTATAGAGTTTTTCCTTGCCTTCAAGAATATATATATATATATATATAATATTAATTAACTGTGCTAGTTTCTTTTATTTTGATATGAAGCTCCTGATTGTACTGTACTTTTTCTATTCTTGGCCTAAATTGCGACGACCCCACTTCATAGCTTGCTATTTCTTAAATGAATGAAATTGCTTGACACGATGGTGACCTGTCATGGTGCACTCTAACCTGTAACCAGAAACAAGTAACATGACATAATAGTGACCCGTGGTGGTGCACTCTTGACATGATAATTCTTGATAGTGGCCCGCCGTGGCGCACTCTTGACATGATAAACCTGATATGATATTTCTCGAACTGCTGTTGCGACGGCTAGCTTGACATGACAAGATTGAATGACATGGACACCGTGGACGATTGTGCTTGTATAAATGAACCTGTCTTGTCTTGCATCATGTCTAGAACGGGGACCCCTGAGTACCACGGTCAGGGGCATCCACTGAAATCGACTAAGGTTAACAACTAGAATAATCCAGTAGTCATGAAGAGATTTCCCAGCTACAGGCAATCCCGTTACCTGGACGCGCTTGTGGATTTGTAGCCTGCCAACGAGTAGGGCACACTTCCAGCACACTGTCATGTGTTGCACTCTTATTGTACTAATATTCGCCTGGATAACCTGGATGGTCTGTAGGGCTTGTGGCTGTAAAAAAAATCTTGCTGCATCTTGCTAGTAACTAGGCCTGTGATAATCCTAGTTAGTTAAAGTATCAAACCGTACTTATTGCTTGGCCGTGAATGCTGGATGAAGTTTAATCTGTCTAGTCTTGTCTTGATCTTGTACATGATTGTTACATGTCCTGATTTCTTATTTTATCTTGCCGATAAATGGTGGGAGAAACCAAGTTCTGTTCAGACGAAGGATTACAACCCCGGTCCTTGTTTGGTTTACGGGTTGTAACCTAGTTATCTGAATAGTCTCATGGTTATCTCATCGTATATCACCTTCCTAGTCTAAGTCTTGTCTAGATCCAGTTCCTAATTGTTCCAGGTTAATGATTGTCACTCTAATGCATTGTACTCTGTATTGTCACTCTTTCAATGTCACTTAATGATTGTCACCTCTAGCAATAAATAATCAGAGATCAAGTCCTGTTCAGGCGAAGGGTTACAATCTCGATCCTTGTTTGGTTTAAGGGTTGTAACCTGGCTTCCGGAACAGTACCTTCGTCCTCTCTTCGTATATTGCCTAGCTCTATTTATTTAACATGTTCTCCAGTTTACTTTATGTCAAATGATGATTTACTTACTGTCTTCCTATGTTCGGGATAAGTGCATTGGTACTGCACGAATCTCGATCCTCCTTTACTTATTGCTTTCTCTTCCCGTTGATTGCCTATGATTGCTGGTTTTAAGTTCATAGTTCGGCCTCCTTTGTGGTACTTGCTATTTGGGGTCTGACTCCACTGGTTTTGCATGGCCAGGTTCTAATAGAAGAGCCCGAAGGATCTACTGCACCATCTACTCGACGGTGACCAGCCGGAGCACCAGAGTGCCTCAGTGGGTTTCTTCTTCATCCTCCCACTGATATGTAAATTCTCCTCTTGTAATGTTTAGCCCCGAACATGTACTTAGTGTAAGCCCCTGTTTTTCAAAAAACTTATTAAATTAGTGTTAATTAATTATTAATGTCATTTTTAGCCTTAAAATAATTATTAGGAATTTTAAGAATTTTTCTAGAATTTTTAAATGATTTTTAAATGAGTTTTATATACTAAAATATCAATTTGTAATTTTCAAAAATGTTTTAATATCATTCTGCAATTTTTTGAATTGTTTTTATATCAGTTTGTAATTTGTTAAATGTTTTAAATTGTGAAATACAAATCCTTAATTGCATTTAGACTCGGTTAAGGCCTTCCTGTAATTTCCTAAACTATGGGGGCCAATTTGCTAACTACCCAACCCCCCACCCGAACTCACTCTCTCTCCTCTGGCTCACCCACCCCCGACGACTGCCACGCCGACGACGACCCGCGTTTTCCGGCCGACTCTGGCCAATCCACCGCCCTAAACCCCTACAAATAAACCCCCCTTCTTCCCCAGACCCAAACCCTAGCTCTACACCCCACCACAACCACCGCAGCCTCTCGTATCCGTCGAAAACCCTATACCTAACCCTAACTCCGGCGAGTTCCCGTCCAGCCCCACCGTCGATATCCACCGCCCCCAACCGCCGTCATCAGACGTGCCTCGACGAGACGACCCCAGCGCCACCCGAGCGCCGCCTCGCCGACGTCTCTTCCGTCGTCCAAGACACTTGAACCCCCCCCAACCGCCGGACACGTGAGTAACAGAACTTGAATCGTGTCGTACGTGCCTCGTTTTCACGCACGAGACTCGCCAGGACACGACGAACCTAACGCTGTGCTCGGACACGCGAAGCTGAGCTCGTACGTGTCGTGCATAGCACGGACACGTGGATTCCTGTGTCCCAAACTGTCCGGACACAGGATTGATTTTATTATTTTTTTGTATGTTAACTCGTTTAAACCTAAATAAAATCAACCTAAGTCTAATCCTAACACAGCGGGCCAATTGGCCCACTGGCCAGCGCAGCAGTATTAAAACCCCCCTCCCCCCTTTCTGTGGGCAGGGTTCGAGCCCCCCTTAATGCTGTTTCTTCTTCTTTTTCTTTTTCTTTTTCTTTTCTTTTCTTTTCTTTTTCTGGTTATATATATATATATTTATATATATATGTATATACATATATTTGTATATATATATATATATATATGTATTATTATACTGTATATATGTACTGTATTTTTATATATGTATATGTATATGTTATATTTAGTACTTTATTATAATATATATGTATGTATATGTATATATATATTTTCATGTGTATATATACATTATTATATATACACTTTATAATTAAATGTTTCCTTATATATATATATATATATTTATATATGTATATATATATATACTTTATAAATTAAGTATTTTCCTTACATATATATATGTGTACTTTTAAACATATGTATGTATATTTTCACTATGCATAATTTTGCCTTATTAAAATATTAATATTTATTTTGCACTTTTTACCAAATTATATTTTAGTGTATTTAAATTACTGCAACCATTTGGTGTCCAAGCCTAGCATGGGTTTTTGGGCCCAAATGTGTTTTCACACATTCAAGACCTGTACAAGTCATATTGGACTTGATTCATGGCCTTGGGTCCTGTATTTGAACCTTGGTTCAAATTATGTACCTGGACAAAATACGCAGATAATTAATTATTTAATTTCAATTGTGTGCAATGCTGTTTTTGATTTTCTATAAATACTTAAATTACTATTAAAATTCTAGAAAAATAGTATTTAGATACTATGTTAAGTTAGCTAATTTAGTATAATTTTTATAATATTTAAATTATAGTTTTGCCACTAGTTTGGTATATGAAACCAAAACTCATTTTCTGTATACTTAGAAAAAACTGATTTTTATAAAATACTTGTACTGGTTAATAAATTCCAGAAAAATTATAATAAATTTCTATGATTAACAAGGATCACTTTGGTACTTTACTTTAAGTAAAACTAAGCTTTTTGTCTATCTCAAAAATTGTTAGAACACAATGATTATTTGATTTATTTATTGATTAATTACGACTTGTAGCTTTTTGCGTTATTTTGAGTTTTAGAGGTGCTGAACCTCACCCCTCACTAGTCTAAAGACCCTAGAAAGATATTTAAAGTAGTGTGTCACCCCATATTGGTCTTCTATGCTAAAATCATCATTTTTGCTAGGTGCGCAGTCACAAGTCGTGTTTCACCAATTAGTGTCTTAGCGTTTTAGCTTAGTATAAAAACTAAGTTATTGTATTTTATTTCTACAGTGACGAGTTACCGGACATCCATAGCACTTTTATCGCAGCTTGTTTTGTTTTGCTTTGCTAGAGGCAAGTACTTTCTACAAACTTTACATAATGTTACATAAATGAACTGCTAATCCAACCATGTTAAATGCTGATCCTTGGGGTAGCAAGTTAAAATATCACATGTTGTACTTTCCATTACTACCATGCTTAGAACAGTTTTTATGTATCTCTCACATGATTAGAATATGGGTTATGGGAAAACTGTTAGTAGCGTACGTGATCATGCCCCCTTACTCGTACGTACGTACCGAGCAAGGTTGATATTTCATATGTATACCTTGTCGTAGGCGCACCAGCTGTATTTGTACGTATGTACATCTGTCGCTTGTTTTATTTGTACGGAAGTATATTTTATATACTTGTACCACAGTATATTTTACACCTATTGACGATCACGTACCTGCTATAGTTTTAAACATTACATATACATCTGTCTCTATGACATATGTGTCCTTGCCTTGATAGACTATGTGATGCCATGTTTCCAGTTATTTCCTCTTATGTTCATTTCCATGTTTCATATGCTAGTTTGCTAGATTTAGTACTTGCTCCCATCCTGACAGGATAACGTTGTAGGTGTCCTTACTGAGGAGGAGTTACTCTGCGACACATATTATGGAGTTACTGCCGAGGACCCGGCTTTGCTTTACGAGGATGTTCCTGCAGGGAACCTCGCCTAGTTATCTTTTGTTTTTAGACTTTTGGAGAGTAGTCATGTTTTAGACTATATATTTTTGTAACTGGACATGTATCCAGTTTTACATTTCAGTTCACTTGTACTTTGGACATTTTACTATATGAGACGACTTTTGTGTTTGGAACATTTATAACTTTTATTCACTTATAGAACTGTTAGCACATTTAGTCTTATCCTGTTGTCTTTAGAACAGCTTACTACGTTTTATATCAAACGTAGGCTGGGCATGACTCGGCTTGGCCCAACAATTTGGGTAGCAGGTCGTGACATATTTTTAGTGGTGGCCCATGCAGGTCCCTGACTAAATTGTTTGGTTACGTTATTGTACCAAGCATGTCTGCAATTAGGAACTTAAGATAATTAGACAACATTAGGAATGACGCTTAGAACACCTAGAGGAATGCTAGGATTGCAACATAGAAAATACATCACATGTTTGCTATTATAATTAGATTTTCTTGCCTATAATTGCTTATTTAAACAAGTCCTTATAAGTCCTTTTTACTTTTTATTAGATGGTGCTTACTCGTCCGTCCCAGTATGTTACACCTGAGAATGGTGCACTCCCTATCCAGTCAGCTGACCAGTTGACTGATACACCCCCACCTCCACCTACCATATTCCCCTACTCCACAGATCCACAGACCCAGATGCCTCCACCACCTTCCATATCCCAGTCCCAGCAGGCCCCGATACTTCCACCACCCCCTATCATCATACCTACCCAGGCTTCCGTCACACTCGACGGGAACCAGCTGCTCACTATGATCCAGGGGTTCCTAACAACCCATCAAGAGCAGACTGCCCTACTCCGCCAGAGCATGAAGCGTTCCGAGGAATGTCCCGTGGTCCTACCACCTGTAGAGCCACGGCAGAGAGCGGGGACGATCAAGGACTTAATGGGTCTGAATCCCAAGGAGTTCTCAGGGACTGAGGGCATCGTAGTAGCAGATGACTGGCTAGATTCAGTAGAGAGGAAGCTCCTAGGAGTCAGGATGCCGGGTGACCTCCAAGTCGAGGCAGCGGGATTTCTGCTGATAGACTTGGCAGGAGTCTGGTTCCGGAATGAGCCGTTATTTGCGAGAGGGAGAGCCACTTGGGACCAGTTCAAGACCCAGTTCAAGAAGAAATTCTTCTCGACCACTGCTAGAGTAGCCATGGGGCTACGATTCCAGAACATCCAGCAGGAGAACCGTTCTGTTGACGAGTACGCGGCAGAGTTTAGTCGCCTGAGCCGTTTTGCTCCTAGTCTGGTTGCAGATCCAGAGGAGATGACCCGTAGGTTTTGCCATGGTCTAGTTCCAGACATTGGCATTCTTATAGTGGCGAACGGTACGACTGACTACTACCAGAGCCTAGAGTTGGCCCGGAGCATCGATGAGCGTCTTCTGTCTAGCAAGAGGCCGGCTTCTGTACATCAAGAGGGACCGTCCAAACGTCAGGATTTCCAGCAGAGAGCACCGACGCCACCCCAGCAGACTTACCGTCCCCCTACATCACATCATCAGACCCCGCCAGTTAGAGCTCCGGGACCCCGACAGCAGCAGCAGCAGAAGGGAGCTATATGTTCTTTCTGCGGAAGACCAGGGCACGATTACTCCATCTGTAGGAAGAGGTTGAAGCAGTGCTTAGTTTGTGGGTCTGCCACCCACATAATACGGGAGTGCCCAGTAGCCAAGGGACCTAGAGGACCGCTTCCGACTCAGCAGCAGAGGTTTGGGCAGCATCTGCAGCAGCAGAAGGGACCTCAGGGAAAGGTTTATAGCCTAGCCCTTGAGCCGGAGCCGGAGCAGGTTTCGGAGGCAGATTACTTAGCTGACGTCATCACAGGTCATGTTTATTTGCATACTTTTCTAGCTATATGTTTGTTTGATTCTGGTGCATCTCATAGCTTCCTATCATTAGAGTTTATGCATAAACATCATCTAGTAGCTACACCTACTACAAAGATTAGTAGAGTGATGACGGAAGGAGGACCAGTGCCTATTAGATCTATCTATAGATGTTCTATTTTTATAGCCGGGAGAGAGTTCAGGGGACGATTCTTTGTGATGCCACTCCCCGGTTATGATATCATATTGGGGATGGACTGGCTTAGCTATGCCCATGCATCTATAGACTGTCATGAGGGTAGTATTCTGTTCAGTCCCCCAGGCACAGCACCATTCAGTGTCAGGAGGACAGGACCGGATATCAGCCTAGAGCCGAACTGTTGTGCGACAGTTGGGAACGTAGCACCGCCACACCCTATCATTAGGGAGTTTATGGATGTATTTCCGGAGGATCTTCCAGGGCTTCCGCCAGACAGAGATGTGGAGTTTACTATAGATTTAGTGCCGGGTTCATCACCAGTATCCCGGGCTTGCTATAGAGTGAATCCCAAGGAGACAGTAGAGATGAAAGAGCAGATTGATGACCTATTGAAAAAGGGTTTCATTCGATCCAGTGCTTCTCCATGGGGAGTACCAGTGCTCTTTGTACCTAAGAAGGATGGTACAGTCCGGTTGTGTATTGACTACCGGGCGTTGAATGCCATCACCATCAAGAACAAATATTCTCTGCCCAGGATAGATGATTTGTTCGACCAGTTGAACGGGGCGAAGGTATTTTCCAGGATAGACTTGGGATCCGGGTACCACCAGGTGAAGGTTAGGACAGCAGACATCCAGAAGACGGCGTTCAACACGAAGTACGGACAGTACGAGTTTCTGGTGATGCCATTTGGTCTCACAAATGCGCCAGCTGTCTTTATGAACTTGATGAATAAGACATTTCACCAGTATCTGGATAAATTCGTCGTAGTGTTTATCGACGACATCCTGATATACTCGAAGACACCAGAGGAGCATGCAGAGCACTTGCGGATAGTTTTGGGGATTCTGAGGCAGGAGAGATTGTTTGCCAAATTGCCGAAGTGCGAGTTCTTTTTAGACCGAGTGGAGTTTCTCGGCCATGTGGTTACTGGAGATGGAATCTCGGTAGATCCCAGGAAAATTGCTGCAGTTGAGACATGGAAGGCTCCGACGTCAGTTTCAGAGATCAGGAGCTTTCTGGGTTTAGCAGGCTATTATAGAAAGTTCGTCCAGGACTTTGCTAGGATAGCCGAACCCATGACGAAGCTGACGCGGAAGGACGCAGAGTACATCTGGTCAGAGGACTGCCAGGCAGCATTTGAGGAGCTGAAGAGGAGGCTGACGACCGCTCCAGTTCTGACATTACCTTCAGGTTCTGGAGGTTTCACCATTTACAGCGATGCTTCTGGGAAGGGGCTAGGATGTGTCCTACAGCAGCATGGAAAAGTGATTGCTTATGCATCTAGGCAATTGCGGACTCATGAGAGAAATTATCCTACCCATGACCTAGAGTTAGCTGCGGTGATCTTTGCACTCAAGTTATGGAAATATTACTTATACGGAGAGCGTATGGAGATCTTTACTGACCACAAAAGCTTGAAGTATGTGTTCACGCAGAAAGAGCTGAACATGAGGCAAAGGCGATGGTTGGAGTTGATTAAGGACTTCGACATCGATTTACAGTATCACCCCGGGAAGGTAAATGTGGTAGCGGATGCGCTGAGCAGGCATCCGATGGCATGGTACCTGATGATTGATCGGCATTTGCGGGAGGATCTGGAGAAGCTCGGTATCGAGCTAGTTCGGCCAGGATCAGTGATACAGATGATGACGCTTGACATTCAGTCAGGTTTGATGGAGCAGATCCGGGAGGCACAGTCTACAGATGAGAGCCTTCGCAGACTTCGACCCCAGGCTTTAGCTGGATTGCTGGATGATTTCACTATAGCAGAGGATGGATCCCTGAGGCATGACAGCCGATTGTACGTGCCGAAGGGAGAGCTGGTAGAGGCAGTCTTGCAGGAGGTGCACCGATCGAGATATTATATTCATCCTGGTGCTAACAAGATGTACCGTGACTTGCGGGAACATCTTTGGTGGCACGGGATGAAGAGGGATGTATCACGTTTTATCTCGAGATGCCTAGTTTGCCAGCAGGTCAAGGCGGAGAGCCAGAGGCCAGCTGGTCTGTTGCAGCCTTTATCCATTCCCGAGTGGAAGTGGGAACATATTACGATGGACTTCGTCTCAGGGCTTTCTCGTTCCCAAGGAGGGAAGGATGCCATTTGGGTCATCGTAGACAGGCTGACGAAGTATGCGCACTTCATACCCTTCAAGGTGGGGCTTTCCACCGAAAAGTTGGCGGAGCTATATATGCAGCAGATAGTTCGCCTACACAGAGTGCCGGTGAGCATCGTGTCAGACAGAGACAGCAGATTCACATCCCACTACTGGAGGAGCTTGCAGGAGGAGTTGGGCAGTAGGCTCAAGTTCAGTACGGCGTACCACCCGCAGATAATGGGCAGTCCGAGAGGACGATACAGACACTGGAGGATATGCTGAGGACCTGCGTACTGGACTTCGGAGGATCATGGGAGAGCCATCTGCACTTGGTAGAGTTTTCATACAACAACAGCTACCAAGCCAGTATCGGTATGTCTCCTTTCGAGGTGCTGTATGGACGACGATGCCGCACACCGCTCTTTTGGGATGATGTTGGAGACAGAGTTATGCTTGGGCCAGAGATGATCACGGATACAGCAGAGAAAGTCGGGATGATCAGAGACAGGCTCAGAGTAGCTCACGACAGACAGAAACACTGGGCTGATGCTAGTCGCAGGCCGATGGAGTTTGCAGACGGTGATATGGTGCTAGTGAAGATATCACCTACCAGAGGGACGATCCGGTTCGGACGAGGAGGGAAGCTGAGCCCCAGATACATCGGGCCGTTCGAGGTACTTGGCAGGATTGGAGAGGTAGCTTACAGGGTTGCACTTTCACCCAACCTAGCAGGAGTTCACGATGTCTTTCACGTATCTCAGCTGAGGAGATATGTTCCAGACCCCAGTCATGTGCTAGATCATTCAGAGTTGGAGGTCGGACCGAGCCTTACAGTTTCTGAGCAGCCAGTAGAGATATTAGACAGGAGAGAGAAGAGGCTGAGGAACAAGGTTATACCCCTAGTACGAGTAGCTTGGAGCCGTCACTCCCCAGGTGAATCTACTTGGAAGAGGGAGTCGAACATGAGGGAGAGATACCCTTACTTGTTCGATCCAACCGCTGCGAGGGAACCACCCGTTCCCGCCTGATACCTTAGAGGTTAGTTTCGATCATAGCCTTAGTCATTTGTTGAATTACTTGCTATGTTAGAATATTGTCGGGTCTCCAATCCTTGTGAATTTCGAGGACAAAATTTTTCAAGGAGGAAAGACTTGTAAGCCCCTATTTTTCAAAAAATATATTAAATTAGTGTTAATTAATTATTAATGTCATTTTTAGCCTTAAAATAATTATTAGGATTTTTAGGAATTTTTCTAGAATTTTTAAATGATTTTTAAATGAGTTTTATATACTAAAATATCAATTTGCAATTTTCAAAAATATTTTAATATCATTCTGTAATTTTTTTGAATTGTTTTTATATCAGTTTGTAATCTATTAAATGTTTTAAATTGTGAAATGTAAATCCTTAATTGCATTTAGACTCGGTTAAGGCCTTCCTGTAATTTCCTAAACTATGGGGGCCAATTTGCTAACTACCCACCCCCCCCCCCCACGAACTCACTCTCTCTCCTCTGGCTCACCCACCCCCGACGACTGCCACGTCGACGACGACCCGTATTTTCCGGCCGACTCTGGCTAATCCACCGCCCTAAACCCCTATAAATAAACCCCCCTTCTTCCCCAGACCCAAACCCTAGCTCTACACCCCACCACAACCACCGCAGCCTCTCGTCTCCGTCGAAAACCCTAGACCTAACCCTAACTCCGGCGAGTCCCCGTCCAGCCCCACCGTCGACATCCACCGCCCCCAACCGCCGTCATCAGACGCGCCTCGACGAGACGACCCCAGCGCCACCCGAGCGCCACCTCGCCGACGTCTCTTCCGCCGTCCAAGACACTTGAACCCCCCCAACCGCCGGACACGTGAGTAACAGAACTCGAATCGTGTCGTGCGTGTCTCGTTTTCACGCACGAGACTCGCCAGGACACGACGAACCTAACGCTGTGATCGGACACGCGAAGCTGAGCTCGTACGTGTCGTGCATAACACGGACACGTGGATTCCTGTGTCCCAAACTGTCCGGACACAGGATTGATTTTATTATTTTTTTGTATGTTAACTCGTTTAAACCTAAATAAAATCAACCTAAGTCTAATCCTAACACAGAGGGCCAATTGGCCCACTGGCCAACGCAGCAGTATTAAAACCCCCCTCCCCCCTTTCTGTGGGCAGGGTTCGAGCCCCCCTTAATGCTGTTTCTTCTTCTTCTTTTTTCTTTTCTTTCTTTTCTTTTTCTGGTTATATATATATATATTTATATATATATGTATACATATATTTGTATATATATATATATATATATATATATATATATATATATATATATATATATATATATATATATATATATATATATATATATGTGTATTATTATGCTGTATATATGTACTATATTTTATATATGTATATATATATATATATATATATATATATATATATATATATATATATATATATATATATATATATATGTTATATTTAGTACTTTATTATAATATATATGTATGTATATGTATATATATATTTTCATGTGTATATATACATTATTATATATACACTTTATAATTAAATGTTTTCTTATATATATATATATATATATATATATATATATATATATACTTTTAAACATATGTATGTATATTTTCACTATGCATAATTTTGCCTTATTAAAATATTAATATTTATTTTGCACTTTTTACCAAATTGTATTTTAGTGTATTTAAATTACTGCAACCATTTGGTGTCCAAACCTAACATGGATTTTTGGGCCCAAATGTGTTTTCACGCATTCAAGACCTGTACAAGTCATATTGGACTTGATTCATGGCCCTGGGTCCTGTATTTGAACCTTGGTTCAAATTATGTACCTGGACAAAATACACAGATAATTAATTATTTAATTTCAATTGTGTGCAATGCTGTTTTTGATTTTCTATAAATACTTAAAGTACTATTAAAATTCTGAAAAAATAGTATTTAGATACTATGTTAAGTTAGCTAATTTAGTATAATTTTTATAATATTTAAATTACAGTTTTGCCACTAGTTTGGCATATGAAACCAAAACTCATTTTCTGTATACTAAGGAAAAACTGATTTTTATAAAATACTTGTACTGGTTAATAAATTCCAGAAAAATTATAATAAGTTTCTATGATTAACAAGGATCACTTTGGTACTTTACTTTAAGTAAAACTAAGCTTTTTGTCTATCTCAAAAATTATTAGAACACAATGATCATTTGATTTATTTATTGATTAATTACGACTTGTAGCTTTTTGCGTTATTTTGAGTTTTAGCCGTGCTGAACCTCACCCCTCACTAGTGTAAAGACCCTAGAAAGATAGTTAAAGTAGTGTGTCACCCCATATTGGTCTCCTATGCTAAAATCATCATTTTGGCTAGGTGCCCAGTCACAAGTCGTGTTTCACCAATTAGTGTCTTAGCGTTTTAGCTTAGTATAAAAACTAAGTTATTGTATTTTATTTCTACAGTGACGAGTTACCGGACATCCATAGCACTTTTATCGCAGCTTGTTTGTTTTGCTTTGCTAGAGGCAAGTACTTTCTACAAACTTTACATACTGTTACATAAATGAACTGCTAATCCAACCATGTTAAATGCTGATCCTTGGGGTAGCAAGTTAAAATATCACATGTTGTACTTTCTATTACTACCATGCTTAGAACAGTTTTTATGTATCTCTCACATGATTAGAATATGGGTTATGGGGAAACTGTTAGTAGCGTACGTGATCATGCCCCCTTACTCGTACGTACGTACCGAGCAAGGTTGACATTTTATATGTATACCTTGTCATAGGCACACCAGCTGTATTTGTACGTATGTACATATGTCGCTTGTTTTACTTGTACGAAAGTATATTTTATATACTTGTACCACAATATATTTTACACCTATTGACGATCACGTACCTGCTACAGTTTTAAACATTACATATACATCTGTCTCTATGACATATGTGTCCTTGCCATGATAGACTATGTGATGCCATATTTCCAGTTATTTCCTCTTATGTTCATTTCCATGTTTCATATGCTAGTTTGCTAGATTTAGTACTTACTCCCGTCCTGACAGGATAACGTTGTAGGTGTCCTTACTGAGGAGGAGTTACTCTGCGACACATATTATGGAGTTACTGCCGAGGACCCGGCTTTGCTTTACGAGGATGTTTCTGCAGGGAACCTCGCCTAGTTGTCTTTTGTTTTTAGACTTTTGGAGAGTAGTCATGTTTTAGACTATATATTTTTGTAACTGGACATGTATCCAGTTTTACATTTCAGTTCACTTATACTTTGGACATTTTACTATATGAGACGACTTTTGTGTTTGAAACATTTATAACTTTTATTCACTTATAGAACTGTTAGCACATTTAGTCTTATCCTGTTGTCTTTAGAACAGCTTACTACGTTTTATATCAAACGTAGGCTGGGCATGACGCGGCCTGGCCCAACAATTTGGGTAGCGGGTCGTGACACTTAGCTCGTGTTTTGGTATTTTTCTTGATATTGTAGCCTACGGGCATAAACATGATATGTGTATTCTAGACTATAGCTAGTCCTTATCATGTATGACTAATACTCTAGCTAGTCATCAGTTCTGTGGTACTGGCTTCATGACCAGTCATGTGTATATGGTTCGGGACGCCTTACTATGTATGATGATCGTGCTCTTTGTTCTTGTATAATTGCCTGCGATTGAGATACCTAGGATTGTTAAACCTTAGGATTGACTGATGGCTTGTAGAGTAACCCCCATGTCTTGACAGCTTATACATGATTTCAGAGTATTAACGTACTTTGGGATTGCGTCGCTGGCTGTGTACGCCTCCGTCCAGTATTCTGGTTCTGGGCGTGACATTTTCCTCCAATTATTCTTCCTCTCACTTTTCTCTCCTACCAAATACGATGAGTGTTGTTTGCTAAAGATACATCTGTCTGACTTGAGTATCTTAGGAATTCGGCTAAGAATATTCTTGTTTAAACTTTTTACAAGTTTGAACCAAATCCATTCGACGGAGTGAAAAGCAGATTCGGTTCAAACATTCTGACCCAAATCTAAAGTGGCATAAATACACTTCGGTATAGATAAGACAATATCCATATCTGATTATTATTATTATTATTTTGTAATATCCGAATCCGATCCGATATTTGAACATACATCTCTTTTGACACTTTAAATTCTTATCCTTCTGGTTTAGCGGATATCGGGATAATATTCGATCTGAACAACTAAATTTTTTGAATGTTATTATTCGAATATCCGAAATCTGAAATCCAAAATATTAGAAATTTAGTTATTATCCAAATATCCGAAAACCAAATTCAATTCCTCTATTTGAGTCATTTCATCTTCTGTTGAAAATTCCAAGAATGCTTAACTGACTTGCTCTACATATTGCTCTATTTGAGCCATTTTATCTTCGGTTGAAAATTCCAAGAATGCTCAATTTTAGCTGATCATATATATTTTGCTCTACATATTTGAGCCTTTTCATATTCTGTTGTAAATTGTAATTAATATATAACTATTATATATTATATTATAATATAGGTGAAAAGTAATAAATGAATTGAGTTATGTAAAAGTCAGTTAAGAATAAGATTCTTTATTCTTATACATTATAGTATAATATATATAAAATTTCGGATATCTGTATCTGATATCCGAAATTTATAATTTAAAGTCGGATCGGATATTAGGATTCGAATACCTTAATATCCGAATTTGTATCCGAAAAAAGATAATATCCGAAAAATATTTGGATATCCGAACCTGATATACGAAATTTCAGATAATATCCGAAAGTTCGGATATATAATCAAATCGAATTCGAATTTTTGACTATCCATTGACAGGTATACTTCTTATTATATTCTTGTGAAAAGCAGCATGGACACCAGCCCTGTCACGCCCCGACCCGGAATCACCCGAATCATCGTCCTCGTAGGGAGCGTGATACCGCACGAGCCTAGAGTTACGCTTGTGCAAGGCAAGATGACAAGTTCTCAAATGGTTATCTTTTGATTCGATATTAACAACGAAAGGAAAACAAAGTATACGAAACAATTCTCTTTATTGATATTCGAAACTGAGATTACAATGGCTTTCGATAGCCTAACAATATATGCCAGATTGGCTACAACACTCAGGTTCTCTCTTGTCTACAAAGGATTTCACCGTTCCATACATCATGCCTTCTATATCTCGGCCGCATCAATCCAGCTGCGTAGTCCGAGCGTCAATGCGATAGCACGCTTCAATGCGCTTCGGCATTCCAAGCCTTAACACGTTCAAGCAACGCTTCGCCGCGATCAATCCATTCCCTGCACCCTGCATGAAGCTGGTGGGGGATCAGTACGTTCGTCCTCGCATGTACTGAAGCAAAGATCATCTTTCCAACCCGACATTTTAATATTTATGTTGAATCATGCAACTTAGCTTATGATCTTGCTATGTTCTCCTTAGGGTCAATTTCATGGCATCTTCGAAAGCGTAAAGCATATTATCATAGCATCATGTTATCGAATTGAATATACAAACAAACAAGCAATCTCGTGTTTGATTCGTGGTGCGACTTACCAAGTCGACGCACTCGCCCTTGCACCGGTGCAAGGTGAATACGCCGTAATCCTTCCCTGTCATGTTATTGTGCATCTCTAAGCAGGATCTCTATGCGGGACGCATATGCACCTACACTTTCAATCCATCGTTCCTTAACTATATGAGGGCCGTTGGCGTATCCGCGCCGGAATGGACTAAAGGAGTTCCTTTCTTTTCTCTCCTTCTTTTCTCTCTATTTGGTTGGGCTGCCCGGCGTTTCACGGGTTGGGTCACCTCCCAAACAACCGAAACGTTCCCGCTACATGCCATCATTTGCGGCTTCTCCCATCTTGTTTAAGGATGTGCGCCTACAAAGATTATCATCCCTCCGCGGCCAAATCGGTTCCGGGGACCTCCGGCATTTAACCGTTTGGGGGGATACTCGTGCACGAGTTATTATCACATTAATCTCGAGCCCATTCCAATCGACCATGCAACGCCCTATCATTCAACAGTTAAATTCATACAACCAAACATAGTCTTGAGTCCGAGACTCAGACTTATCGTCTCGCATTTCTTCCATTTAGCTTTCTATGTTCTTTCGTTTCGTACTTCGTTTCGATGATTCAATGGCATCGTGCCTCAACTCAATGCTCGTCAACCGAACGACCCGAAGGTCTCGAACACCTTTCGAGGCAACATGTCATATCCGACAGTTCCGCCACATTCATACCGTAACTGTATTCTCTCGCAACGAAGCCATCTTTTATTATCCCGTGCACGTAGGCACGTTTCGATCGTATTCCCATATTCTATAACTTAGCATTCAATGTTCGGGGCTTACGCGCTACGGCGCTCGCCTATTGTCTTTCAATGTTCTAGCCGTCTAACTCGTGCATCAAAGGCACGGTATGGTTCGTGCACTAAGGCACTTGCCGATTACAGTTATCCCATGTTCTTACGGCTTACGCACCGAGGCGCTCACCTTAGCGATATCCAATGTTCCATAGCGACTCGTGCATATTGATGCACGTTTCATTTCAATTGTTCTAACTTAGTGTTCGACTCACACTATGATTTATCTCCGATCGGCCACACCCGTGGCGTCGATAGGTTAACTTAGCATACAATGATATATTTGACTTATCGAATGAAGGAGTAAAAAGAAGTCAATCCTCCCACCTTGAGTCGATACGCCTTCGTCGTTTCACCGAGCCGATGCGGCTCGATTCCCTAACTTTGTTGCACGGCCACTCTCCTGACTTAGCCATTCGAGCACTTCGTGCTTCATTGAGTTATACGTCTTAGCGTGCCCAAGTCTTAGCCCGTCGCAAGGCGATGATTTGATTTCACGGACCCCTTACTAAATATTGCAAAAGATCGACCTCTAATATTTTCCCGTCAAAGTATAACCTGCACACGAAACCAACTAAAATCAATACTTCAACGATTCGGACTTGCGCCTTGGTCGATTCAATTTCTTAGAATCTTCGAGCCGATTCAACGCACTCATCCTTCGGGGCAACGCGGCGCTTCGCATCGATTCAACTCGATGCATTCTTTCGGGACAAGGCAACTCTTCGTATCAACTTAGTTTGATGCATTGCTCGGGACAACGTAACTCGCCTATCGATTTGCATCGATACATTTTATTCGGTCCACGCGACTCGTTGAGTCAACGCTTCAGCGTAATGCGCCGTGCGGAGCGGGGCATTACAGAATATACCACTCAAAACAAGGTTCGTCCTCGAACCAAAACCAACACTCCGACTAAGTGTCTTTCAGATCGTTTCACGATCTCGCCCCACCAATGTTGTTCGATTTCATACTATCTCGCAAGCTTTTCACTAACATTTCCAAGTCCTCCCTGCAGCTCGATTTGAATTTGGATATAACTCGATTTGGATTCGTACCTATATTCAAGGCGTCCCGAAGATATGTGTATTTCGACCAAGTCCAGTCGTAGCAAATTGGAACAAAGCTGACAGGTAAATTTCAATCCTATGCTTGCCATCTCGTACTCTCGATCGGACTTATCCTTAGCAACTGTTCTCGAAATTTTATCGCATATGCATATTGATACACACGCGATTCATTCAACAAAGTCACTGCACGCGACGCGATTCATAATCGCCTATCTCATTTCGTATGTTTCACCGGGACTATCAATTCTACGCATTGCATCAAGCCGTCGCGCATCCAATCACAACGATCCTCCGCAACGCCTTGCGTTCGAAGTCGCTACCCAACTATTTTCGAAGTCTGGCTATGCACTTATCTCGATACGTTTTCCTTTGTTGACTTGCAAATGCATCAACACTCAGGGCTATGTCCGCTAGGTTACTTACATAGTCTCCGTGCTTAGATTCTCCCGACGCAAGTTTAAATTGACATTGCACAAAGGCCACAATCTATCCGACACGAAAGTTTACATCAAGGCGACAGTGCTCAAGGCAACGATCGCCTTAACACGAAGGTCTTTATGATACGCCTTACATTCGATTCCTAGCGAGCAGGAATTCACTAGCCAAATTCCCAACTTATCCATCTCGTAACATCGAATGTAAATTTTGATTCATGCAAGCTCAATTGCAAGGTGAATCCGAATCTAACGACATGACTCGTAAGTCATTCCCTTATCATTTCCTCTCGTGCATAGCACGTTTCTCGCAATCGCCTATCGGAATCACCAAGTCCGTTGGTGAATTCTAGTTCGACCGTCGACCAACATAACCATTCAAGTATTCATCCGACGAATACTCAAAATCTAACTTATCATTCTCAATCGAAAGCTGTTCCCAACAATTCTCGATCGCCTAGACTTATCGTCAACACGCACCGTGTTATATTTGTTATCGGTGCAATCTCATATGCGATATCGCATGGGTCATCTTACGGTCTGCAGCACTCAATTTGATTTGGCGGTCAAGTCTTCTAGGGTCAGCTACCCCGAAGCTACGCTCGATAACTGTGGATCATCACCGAAGGACAGTTTACTACGAACCATGCTATATCTTATTTCGGAGCCAAATCACGTTCCGACGATTCTATGCGTCTATCCAATTTCGGACAAAACCATTTCTATCGGCGCAACTGATGCGCAACTATCCTCCGAGTCAAGTCATGCACTGCCGTCGATGATTCCGCCATTTATGAAACATCTACTCGTATCGAATCCGAGTCTATCTTATTCGCGAGTCGACACACGAGATGCTATACGCATCGAGCAATCGTCAATGACTTATAGTCTCGTCTTTGATCAATCACAAAATTTACGATCAACCAAGTTCGTTCATTCTCGTATCGTTACTTACAAAATTTCATAGCACGAGGCACATTCTATTTTGTATTCCCACATCGTGCTTACGTTTCCTTATGTATCGATCTCGATACGCCGTATCAATTTCGATAACGTAAGGGTCAACTTTGAATCCGTCTCAACGTCAACTTAACTCGTATTGCATACTTCCAAGTTCGCAACAAACTTTTCCATACGCATCAACTTGTTTTCCGATTCGCCGCATTCCGCTATACTTTGATCGCGTAACTGAGTTACCGATTATCCAACATCGTGCCCTCGAGTTACACGATCATGCCCTCTAAGTTTCGTGTGTTTTCAGTCGTACTCAAATGAGTGTCGCCGTAACTTAACCAACTATTTCATAGGCACGGTTTCTCGCGTCAACCAACTTTCTTACCGAAGTCGCACATCGTGCAATTCGATTGCAATTCGCATCGCCTAACATTTATATCGAAATCACAAGTCGTGCGATTCGATTCGTCTCGCCCAACATTTCTACCGAGATCGCAAGTCGTACGACTCATTCGTAAGCTCGAGTATTCCTTTCCCGTCGATCCGATTATTGTGTCAAGGCATAATCGTTTTGCTAGTCTCGATCGTCCGACCGACTTATCATTCTTGTCCGACGTATCGTTCGTTGATACGAGTCTCGCCTTATCGTCCCAACCGAATTTCGAAGAACACTTGCATCAACATACCGTCATACAAATTTTCAATCGAGTCTCGGTACTCCCCCGTCCGTTGCGGACAAACTTTCCGCAATTCTCATAAAGCGTCGATGCAATTTATCGTACAAGTGTTATACCATATACCACTCGAAATCGAGTCATTCATCGCCTACGTGGTATGGCATATACCACTCGGAGTTCAAGCCATTTCCCTCGCGTTATACTTAGTATAGGCCAACGTTCTCTTCCGACTCACGATTTCCGCAGTGATCGTGCTTGATCACAACCGTAACTTTGATTCTATCAAAATCCGACACAACTCGGTCAATGTTCTCGTTTGCCAACATAAGTTTGGTGTGTAATCGAACGATTCGTTCTATCGATTTATGAATTTAATTCTTTCCTTACGTTGCATCTCGTGCAACAATTTATCTGATATGCGTCGCACCCCGTGCAACAAATTTTTACTTTCGATACGCGTTGCACATCGTGCTACGATTTATTTCCGACACTTTTATTTCACTTTGTATAACGATTCATTTCCAATTTCCTTTGCACTTCGTGCAACGATTAATTTGATATGCGTTGCACCACGTGCAATAATTTTTACTTTTCAATACGCGTTGCACATCGTGCAACGATCATTTCCGACATTTACCGTACCTCGTGCAACGAATTACTCTCGACTTTCCAAGTCAATGCACAATCCGTTTTAACACATTCGGTATTGGCTTATCACTTCTCACTTTCATTTTAACGCATAATCACCATTACTGGTTGTACTTCGTGCATTATTTTATTTCTCATTCACATGTTACATTGCGACAACATCTCAAATCGTATTTCACAATTTGTTGCGCTTGCAGCAACTAACATTTTTACGGCTCGTTTGCATTCAATGCAATATACCCTTCGCGACATTCTTAGCAAACATCATGAAATTTCCAAAACACAAGCGGCAAAATTTCATGATTTGTATTAGACTTATTGTATGGAACTTCCAGTGCGGCATTGAGTAGAGTCAAGAGTGATATCAAGTGGTGGTGGGCAACTTTTCGAATTGTAATGAAGCGAGCGTCCAGAGGAAATTGAGCCTAGAGCTCTGATACCAATTTGTCACGCCCCGACCCGGAATCACCTGAATCATCGTCCTCGCAGGGGGCGTGATGCCGCACGAGCCTGGAGTTGCGCTTGTGCAAGACAAGATGACAAGTTCTCAAATGGTTATCTTTTGATTCGATATTAACAACGAAAGGAAAACAGAGTATACGAAACAATTCTCTTTATTGATATTCGAAATTGAGATTACAATGGCTTTTGATAGCCTAACAATATATGCCAGATTGGCTACAACACTCAGGTTCTCTCTTGCCCACAAAGGATTTCACCGTTCCATACATCATGCCTTCTATATCTCGGCCGCATCAATCCAGCTGCGTAGTCCGAGCGTCAATGCGATAGCACGCTTCAATGCGCTTCGGCATTCCAAGCCTTAACACGTTCAAGCAACGCTTCGCCGCGATCAATCCATTCCCTGCACCCTGCATGAAGCTGGTGGGGGATCAGTACGTTCGTCCTCGCATGTACTGAAGTAAAGATCATCTTTCCAACCCGACATTTTAATATTTATGTTGAATCATGCAACTTAGCTTATGATCTTGCTATGTTCTCCTTAGGGTCAATTTCATGGCATCTTCGAAAGCGTAAAGCATATTATCATAGCATCATGTTATCGAATTGAATATACAAACAAACAAGCAATCTCGTGTTTGATTCGTGGTACGACTTACCAAGTCGACGCACTCGCCCTTGCACCGGCGCAAGGTGAATACGCCGTAATCCTTCCCTGTCATGTTATTGTGCATCTCTAAGCAGGATCTCTATGCGGGACGCATATGCGCCTACACTTTCAATCCATCGTTCCTTAACTATATGAGGGCCGTTGGCGTATCCGCGCCGGAATGGACTAAAGGAGTTCCTTTCTTTTCTCTCCTTCTTTTCTCTCTATTTGGTTGGGCTGCCCGCGTTTCACGGGTTGGGTCACCTCCCAAACAACCAAAACGTTCCCGCTACATGCCATCATTTGCGGCTTCTCCCATCTTGTTTAAGGATGTGCGCCTACAAAGATTATCATCCCTCCGCGGCCAAATCGGTTCCGGGGACCTCCGGCATTTAACCGTTTGGGGGGATACTCGTGCACGAGTTATTATCACATTAATCTTGAGCCCATTCCAATCGACCATGCAACGCCCTATCATTCAACAGTTAAATTCATACAACCAAACATAGTCTTGAGTTCGAGACTCAGACTTATCGTCTCGCATTTCTTCCATTTAGCTTTCTATGTTCTTTCGTTTCGTACTTCGTTTCGATGATTCAATGGCATCGTGCCTCAACTCAATGCTCGTCAACCGAACGACCCGAAGGTCTCGAACACCTTTCGAGGCAACATGTCATATCCGACAGTTCCGCCACATTCATACCGCAACTGTATTCTCTCGCAACGAAGCCATCTTTTATTATCCCGTGCACGTAGGCACGTTTCGATCGTATTCCCATGTTCTATAACTTAGCATTCAATGTTCGGGGCTTGCGCGCTACGGCGCTCGCCTATTGTCTTTCAATGTTCTAGCCGTCTAACTCGTGCATCAAAGGCACGGTATGGTTCGTGCACTAAGGCACTTGCCGATTACAGTTATTCCATGTTCTTACGGCTTGCGCACCGAGGCGCTCGCCTTAGCGATATCCAATGTTCCATAGTGACTCGTGCATATTGATGCACGTTTCATTTCAATTGTTCTAACTTAGTGTTCGACTCACACTATGATTTATCTCCGATCGGCCACGCCCGTGGCGTCGATAGGTTAACTTAGCATACAATGATATATTTGACTTATCGAATGAAGGAGTAAAAAGAAGTCAATCCTCCCACCTTGAGTCGATACGCCTTCGTCGTTTCACCGAGCCGATGCGGCTCGATTCCCTAACTTTGTTGCACGGCCACTCTCCTGACTTAGCCATTCGAGCACTTCGTGTTTCATTGAGTTATACGTCCGATTTGCCTTAGCGTGCCCAAGTCTTAGCCCGTCGCAAGGCGACGATTTGATTTCGCGGACTCCTTACTAATATTGCAAAAGATCGACCTCTAATATTTTTCCGTCAAAGTATAACCTGCACACGAAACCAACTAAAATCAATACTTCAACGATTCGGACTTGCGTCTTGGTCGATTCGATTTCTTAGAATCTTCGAGCCGATTCAACGCACTCATCCTTCGGGGCAACGCGGCGCTTCGCATCGATTCAACTCGATGCATTCTTTCGGGACAAGGCAACTCTTCACATCAACTTAGTTTGATGCATTGCTCGGGACAACGTAACTCGCCTAACGATTTGCATCGATACATTTATTCGGTCCATGCGACTCGTTGAGTCAACGCTTCAGCGTAATGCGCCGTGCGGAGCGGGGCATTACAAGCCCGGACCGGTAGGGTTTGAGCCCCCCAATCGTAAGGACGTGTAGGTGTATGTGAATTGTAATAAAAAATGTATACTAGGTATCCATTGCCTCCTTGATCATTTTTTTTTTGAATTTACTTCTCATTTATATAGTCATATCTTATTTCTAATCATTCCTATTTTTTTAATTAATTGAGACACTTATGTTGTGTCGAAAAAATCAGTTCTTTTAATAGATGACGCTTAGGGCGTTTGGATCAAGTTTTTTTATTCCTAGGAATAGGTTTAGGAAATGAATTCAACATTTCTATACCCATGTCTAGTCAGATTGGGAATAGGTAGTTCAAAATTTTAAAAAATTTCATCTCCATGTTTGGTTTACAAAGGGATAGAAATATTAATTAATTTAGTTTTTCTTTAATACCCTTTCATTAATTTTATGATGATTTACATGTTTGGGATAGAAGTTGAAAATTTGAAAATAAAAAAATGGTATAACCATCCAAACAAAATAGCCAAGCATCATTCCTAGGAAAGCAAGTCTATTCCCAAGGGGGGGCTTGGGAATAGCTTTTCCAAGTCAATGGGAATAGCTTTCTCCCTCGTTTGGTTCGCGGAATGGAAGAGAAAGGAAATCAATTCCTTGTCATTTTCTTTCCTTTGGAAAACTTTAATTTCTATTGATTTTCCTTTTCGTTGTTTGGCAATGGCAAGTAGGGGTGTAAAATGGACAAAGTAGTCCGTTGTCCGTACGTGTCCGGCTCGATAAATGGTTCGACCGCGGAACGTCCGATTCATTAACGAACAAAACTTGGACATTTTTTTGGTCCGATTAAAAATCGGACCCGAAAACGGTCATATCCATGTTCGGTCCGAATTCGTCCGCGAACAGTCCGATAGTGGAGACTCCTTTTGGTTTTGTATCAATTATGTCATAATGTTTTGGTTTTGCATCAAATTTTTGTTGTCCCGTCTCGATTTTTGTTATCCTTTTACTATTGTTTGTTGTATTCTATAACCTTCAATTGTATTTTCTTTCAACTAGATTTTTTGAACCAACTATTAAGGTATCTTGATAAAATAATAACTTTTGGTAATATATTTAATTTGTCCGCGGACCGTCCGATTGAATTAATAAACAATGGTTGTCGTATTCGTCAGGTCTGAACTTGAACAATGAACTGTCCGTGTCCGTCCGTCCGAACTCATTTTCATTAACGGACCGAACACGGACAGTCCAACTGTCCGTGTCCGTCCGGTCCGTTTACACCCCTAATGGCAAGGAATTTGGAAAGGAAAGTGAATACTTCAATGTGGGAAATTGATTCCTTGCTTGGATGGATGGAATTACTTTTTATCCTAATTTTTCTTCCATTGGGAATCACTTCCACCCCTAATTTTTCTTCCATTGGGAATCACTTTCCTTTCCGCCTCAATTCCTTTGACACCCAAACATAGGAAAGTAATCACTTTCCTTTTCCAATTCGGAGATTCCGCGAAGCAAAGGGGGCCTAAGTCCCTCCTATTCCCTCCTTATTTCTAATCCTAAATATATCAAATATGGGTAAGGAATTCAAAATCCATTCCCAAGCCACAAAAGCTTGAACCAAACGCCCCCTAATATGATGACACTCCAAACAAACAAAATCAGTGGAAAAAAATAGATAAAGGTTTTGTGGCCCATACAGTGTTGGAGCCCAAGGCCACCGTCACCAATCTAGGGTTTCCGCATCTCCACTCCATTTTAGGGTTTCTTCTGTCAGAGCCGCAAAGAAGAAGGAGAAGAGGGGAAATCTAATGGGTAACTGCTCCAGTTTTGATCTAAATTTCTCTTCTCTATATAAGAAGAAGAAGAAGAAAAGAAACCAATTTGATTTGATTTTGGAATTTTTTGTGTGCATTTTTGGATGGGTGTAGCTCGGATTAAGGTCCACGAGTTGAGGGGGAAGTCGAAGGCGGAGCTGCTGAGCCAGCTCAAGGACCTCAAGGCGGAGCTGGCCCTCCTCCGCGTCGCCAAGGTCACCGGCGGAGCCCCCAACAAGCTCTCCAAGATGTATGTCGAATGAAAACTTCTCTTCTTCTTCTTGATTTGTTTTCTTTCGTGTTCTCGATTTGATTTTGGGGGAATTTGCGGTGGGTGATGGTTGCAGCAAGGTTGTCCGGCTGGGGATCGCGCAGGTGCTGACGGTGATAAGCCAGAAGCAGAAGGAGGCGCTGAGGGAGGTCTACAAGAAGAAGACGTTCCTCCCCCTCGATCTCAGGCCCAAGAAGACCCGCGCCATCCGCCGCAAGCTCACCAAGCACCAGGTCTTCTTTTTTTTTGGGTCGTTTAAAATTTAAATTGCATAGTTTGTTATTAGAATACGACCAGAATCCGAAAACTAGTGCTTTTTACACGTCACGGACACTTCAAATTTCACTAGGACACATGCCGAAATCAATCGCGTGCCCGCGTCGTGTCCATATTGTGCCGTATCATCAAGGTTGCGAAAAGCGCTAGGGGGGTTCTAGGTGGGCGCCTAGGCGGTCATCGGGCGGGCACCAAAACATGCATAGTCAGGCATGGGGGTGGGGGGGGGGGGGGGTTGGTGTCTAGGCGGGCGCCTAGGCGGACATCGGGTCCGGGCACCAGGTGCCTAGCGCCTGCCTTTTAGAACACTGCATATCATGCAACATAATTGCAGGAGATGTTACACAAGGAGCTTGCTGCCTTGAACAGCTCTACCAGTTACATCAATGCTGCATATTACAACGCATTTTTTTATGCTTAATAGTATGTTAGCCATGACGTCTTTTGCCATCTTAATTATATGTACAGCCTCTAATTTTCCATACAATCCCTACCACTAACTGAAAGTCCTTTCTGAAGAACATACAGTTTCCATACAGTGCCTAGCTGGTAGCTATATGCTCTTAATTTCAATGCTGAAATAATTTCTGAAGGTATCTGTATTATGCTGAAATTCTTTTGAAGGTATTTGTCTATGCTGCACCGACACGGATTTGAAAAGACACATTTCAGACACGGCGACATGCAGTGTTCTAAAGGCGGACCTAGGCGGCCTGTTTGGTTTTGAAATTAAAAAAAATCAAATCGTTTAAAAAAAAAAAAATCAAAACTTACCTGTCGGGGATTGGGTGGCGGCAGGTGGTGGTGGTGCTATGAAGAGGAGAGGGGGGAGAGATGGAGGTGGTGCTATTAATAGGGTCCCCCCCCCCCCCCCCCCCCCCCCCCCCCCCCCCCCCCCCCCCCCGCGCCAAAAAAAAAAAAACGAATGAAAAAGACAGGAATCGAACCCAAGCTCACACCAGTCACACTATTCTCAAACCCATACCTGCTAGCCACAAGAGCAGGCAAAGTTTTGTGTTATTTTCATACATATAAGCTACTTATATCTATTATAGTAGAAAAAAAAAATTCAGTTCGGCGGCCTATGCGGTAGGTGCCCCTTTGGCGCACTGAACCCGCCTAACGAAAACTATAACAATGGCGACATGGATTCATCATCTAATTTGGTGTGCGCTAGTGTATTGCGGAGTCTACGTGGCTTGTCCAATACGTATCTGGGATGACATGGAATGACACTGATATGACATGAGTTTTGGAGTGTTTGCTTCTTTTGTATTCATGTAGGGAGGAACTTATAAGTTATAACCATTAGAGATACTAATGATGATTGCTTTCAAGTGCAAGTAACTGTGTTAAATTTTAAATCCTTATGCTGCTCCAAGGGCTCAATCAGAGGTTTTAAATATGTCTACATGAAATGTTTTGGTAGAAATCCCTTCTAAGGTTAAACCTTATTATAACACCATTTATCCTCCAAAACCAAATACGTCTCCAAGAAGCCTGAAGTCAGATATGCTGTATATGGAGTATCCAATTGGACGTAAGTTTCTAAATAATGTATACCTTTGTTGAATAAAAGCTTTTGAACTTCTTAACAGATATTTAGTTAGCATCTAGTCTACTCACCTACTTAATCATGTTTGGATTTACTAAGCTTTCTTCCCTCATTTTTAGGAGTATTTTTCTGTGGACGCAAATCACATCCTGCGAAATTTCTCTTAGGAATTGGATACAACTGTGCATACTATTATTGAAACATTCCTAAAGTTGATCAAGTAGTGTTTTTAAGTTTGTTCACCAAAGATGTTCTAATCACTTACCGCACATTAGGAAAATAATTTTGGCATTAACAATTTGATGAACAGGTAGCTGTGTGATTATGAATATTCTATATGGGCGGTCGTGTGATTTCAACCAGGTCTCTGAAAATGGGGGCGGGGGATCAGAGCGAAATTTGAACATTACACATGTTCTTTAATCATTTCAAAGTTACCAAGCTGTCATAGCTTAGTAGTCAAATCTAGAATTCCTGTAAAAAGTGTTGCAGCCTACATGATCACTGCAGGAGAACTGGTTACTCGAGTGTTTTGGGCTTCTTTATCTAGAGCTGATACTTTAGAACCACTGATAACATTCTCGATAGAGAGATGTAACTCTAGTTACACTCACAAAGGTATGTCATCAACAAACAGCTGAAATCATTCAAATTATTTGTGTCATGATGCTGCATATGAGACATAGTGTTAGTGCTCGAACAGTGAACAAGTACCCACTTTCGAGTTTCGGCCTTCTGGTTTCTTGTCTTATGCACTGTGTGTGCATGCACACAAGTTTATTGTGTGTATACAGGATAGGGGTGAGCATTATGCTGTTTGAAACCGAAAACCTAACAAAATTTTGCTATTCGGTTCGGTTTCGAAAACTGCAGGTTTTGTGGTTTTAAACTCTTACAAATACGGTTTGGCGGTTCTGTTTTACAAAAACCGAACGTAAAAAAGCCCCACATTATTTACTGGCTTGCCATCGCAGTTGTATATATGTATATCTTATTGTAAAATATCCAAAATCCTATTTCTATCATCAACCCCATTTGTTGCTTCTCTATCTCTCTCTCCGAACCAGGAAGCCACCTCTCTCTCTCTCATCGCTCTCCTCTCTCTAAAATTTTCTCTATCTATTAAAAAAGGAGACATCATGAAAATTTCTCAAGTTTTCTCCTTAAATGTAAGGACAAGAAGAGATTGAGGCAGACTTTGTTAGTCTTATCTTCTTCATGTTTTCTCTAGATTGGGAATTTGTCAATCCTTTTCTCTTATTTAGTCAAATTTTATATGGATTTAGGGTTTGGTGTTTTTTTGGTAAGAACTAGGGTTATGTTGTAACATGAACTCGATTTGAAAGAGAGATTCT
The DNA here is from genome assembly GCA_029216955.1 of Iris pallida. Lineage (NCBI taxonomy): Eukaryota > Viridiplantae > Streptophyta > Magnoliopsida > Asparagales > Iridaceae > Iris > Iris pallida. Next base: position 3,233,262 of record JANAVB010007399.1, on the reverse strand, counting down.
TGTACACTGCCCAACCTAACAGACCGGGTAGACCGAATAGTAATATTGCGGTTCAATTTGGTTTTGGAATATTGTCGTTCGGTTCGGTTGGGAATTTTGGGGTCTGCAATTTTATGCGGTTTCTGAAAATTATGGTTCGGTTTAACTTTAAATGAACAAACCGAATGTCTCACATATATCTGGTAAAGTTCAAATGGAGAATATGTATGATTATCAGCACATCTTCTATGTTTACAGGTGATATGTGAAAAACACTATTTACGCTTTAGTTTATTTGACCTGCAGATGACCGAGTTTGCATTCATCTTCGAATTTTGTTCCGAAATGTGGAACATTATCATGGAACATTTCCATTATTTGTGTGTGCGCAGACATGTTTGTCGTGTGTGTATAGGTGGGTTTGTGTGGGTGCACTCATGTCTGGTAAAAATTCAAATGCAGAATATGTATGATTATCGTTCACATCTTCTGCAATTAGAGGTAATGTCTTATTTTCGAGATTAGAGGCAGTGTTGCAAAAACACCATTATTGTTTTAGTTTATTTGACCTGCACATAACCAGAGTTGTCATAAATAGCTCAACTTCCAGCAATTTGCATTCTTTGAACTTCGTTCCAAATCGTGGAACATTTCCATTAGAATGCCAAATGTAGTGTTCTGAAATCCAAATCCAAGCCAATCAAAATTGCTCCTAATCGAACTTTCTTATTGTTTTGATTAGAAAGGGACATACTCCAACACCACTAGTGGAGGAAAACTACATTGTGCGCCTTACTATTGGCAAGCAAGAGGCAATTCGGTCCACCTAAGTGTTCGGAAGAAGCTTACCCCCATTGTTCTCCATACCAAACTAACTGGCATACCAAGTTCTCTTTTTCACCATACCAAACTACATTTCTTGGCTCTTATTATGTCTTCATAATAGATCCATGATTTCTTTAAACCTTTGTCAAAATTAGTGTTAAATTGGAATACTTTGATCCGCTGCCTCGGAAACTAGAGAATGTACTTTATGATCTAATGCTTCTAGGTTTTCAATCTGCCTAGAATTTGTCACATAAAATATAACTTCGTATTGAGGAAGACATCTAAAACCATGGTCATAGTATTGATGATTTTAATTAGAATTTCTACAACATTGTCAGATCTAATGTTGTTCAGCTTATTTTCTTATTGGTAGAGTCCGATATGGAAAATAACGAATTGCTCTTGTTGAAAGGATTTTGTTGAACAAAGAATTTGTTGACATTACATACATGCTTTCTGAAAGAACAACCTTGCTTCTTTTTTTGTCTGTGCAACTGAATCATGAGTTATCTTGTTCTTCTCGGCACAGGCCTCATTGAAGACAGAACGTGAGAAGAAACGGGAGATGTATTTTCCCATGAGGAAGTATGCCATCAAAGCATAGAGCTAGACAGTCGACTCTTTAAATTTTCTTTTCATTATCAAGGTTTATATGTACTTTTTGACATTTTGATACACGAGTTTCTGTTGGTTTGGTTTTTGATACTGAGGTTCTGTTAATCTTTTTTGAATCAATATTGTCCTTTAGACTTTGTTCACTCGGTGCGCGTTATTGCAAAGTTAGTATTTAATCTTGGATATCTTCTGAATGCACTAACAGTTGGCATTGGATAAGCCTTGGTCCCAAACCACTCGATACGTTTCTTTTTTCCTAAGCTGTCTCCAGCTTTCAATGGATATACTCATGCTGCTTAGCATTTTTATTTTAGCTACTCTTGGTTGGCATGAATGGGTTTTATTAGACATGCCAGAACATGTTTAGTGAGATTGGCTCTTTGTGGGCGTAGCCATTGTTTGTGGAATTGAATTGATGGTTCTCATCCTGCCTGCAGTCTATTTTCTTTGGACTTGAAATGTGCTTACATGAGTAATTTAGATTTCTTATCTTGGCTTAAATGTTTGCTTCTTTGATAAATGGAAGTCATTTTACAGAAATTCCAATTACGTTGTGATGTGTTTACCATTCTGTTTTTTCGGCTGATGGTCTGGTGATCAACTCATGTTTCAGCTAGTATGGTTACGATGCAGGAAGGACATGTTATATTGCAGATTGCCTTCGGTTATGGTTTCATAGAATTAGTAGCATGCTGGTTGAGCATCGTTAGTCGCAATTTCTAGATTCAGAAATTTAAGCTCCATTCGTGGTCCCAATTTCTAGATTTTCGGTTCTATCCCACCTATAGGACCCAAGGCTTGGGCCTCCCAATTTTTAGATTCTAGATTGTAGGTAGGGGTGCAACTCGGGCGGGTTAGGTCGGGTTTGAGGTCAACCCGAGCCCAACCCGAAAGATCATAAGTCTAGCCCAAGCCCAAGCTCGGCCCGACTTCGGGTTCAACATATGAAGCCCAAGACCAAGTCCGGAGGATCGGGTTGGGCTCGGGTTGGGTCGGGTCCATCGGGTTTATCGGACTCTAATATGATATTTGAAATAATTTTAAACAAGAGTAATATTAAATTTATAATCAAATAGCAATCAAACCTCAATCATTACAAAATAAAACTGAAATGAGATTTAGGACAAGGAATTGAATAGTTCGGGTGAAAAAAATTATAGTTTAAACTTTTTATTTAAGTAGTATGAAACAATATATATATAAATTATATGTATGTCGGGTTTCGGGTTCTTCGGGTTACCCAACACATGAACCCAAGCCCAACTTGATTTTTGATCGGGTTCAAATATTTTAACCCGAGCCCAAGCCCGAACCCGAATATCTTCAACCCTAACCCAACCCATTAACGGGTTTACCCGATCGGGTTCGGGTTTAGCCCGCCCAAGTTGCACCCCTAATTGTAGGAACTCATTTTGTAGAATAGTAAGTTTCATTCTTGATCTCACTTTCTAGATTTACATTATTTTTTCTAACACCAATTTTTGACCATATAATCTTTGGAACCGGAGCTCACTTTATCATTTCCTATTATTCTTGTTTGCACAACCCATTCTACAATTACATTTTTTTTAAAAAAAAATTTGGACCTCGAGGTGAAAATTTGAGCACTATATACTAATGCTACATGTATTCTTTCTGTTATTTATTATTCCACATCTTGCTTAGCTTTACATGAACTTTGTAACATGTCTTATTTATTTTCTAAATATAGAGATCATCCAAATTTTAAATATGCGGTGAGAAATATGGAAGCCAAATTCAAGAAATATTGGGGTGAAGTACCTCTTTTATATTGTTTGGCTTCCATATTTGATCCTACAATCAAATTGGATGGCGTAGATGTTTTATTAGATGGATATGGAGAATATATAGGTATAGATGTTACTGACATGAAACTAGAAGTTAAAGTTGCGTTGGACATGTTAGTTATACTGTACGAAGAAGGAGCAACGTCGACCCGACCAACTCAGGGGGGCTAGTAGTAGCTCCGGCTTGGCATCTAAGCTATCAGCAGCCGGTCGCATACTACAAAGGAAGAAACAAAAGCAATCTTCCCAACCTACTCAAGAGTTGTCTCTTTACCTTAATTCTTATCAAGACGAAGATGAGACTCCAGATCACTTCGTCGTTTTAGAATGGTGGAAGAGACACGACAAGAGATTTCATGTTCTTTCTACCATAGCACGTGATCTACTGATGGTCCCGTTGTCTACGGTAGCATCGGAGTACTGTTTTAGTGCAAGTTCAAGGATGTTGAGCGATAGGAGGAGCCGCTTGAAGCCCGATATCTTGAAAGCACTAGTGTACGTACAAGATTGGATTAAAGCCGATAAAAAAACCCAAAACCAGAAAGATGAAGAAGATCATGATGTCCACGAGCTGGATTTGGAATCGCTTTCATTGCATGAAGGCGAACAACAATGAGGCTACAGTGCAAGGTATTAGGTATGTACATTTAAACTTATACTTTTATACTTAAAATATTTTAATTTTAACTTATACTTTTAAATTTTAACTTATACTTTTCAAATTTTAACTTATACTTTCAAAAACTATTTTTTATTTTTAAAATAAAAAAATATTTTTTAACTCCGCATATGCCAAGCAAGCATTTGCCGGTCCCAAGCCCGGATAAAGGAAGAGGGAGAAATATTTTTTTTACTTTTACCATTTTTTTTCAAAATTAAATTACAAAATTTTTTTGAAAATAATTTAACAAAAAAACTTTAAATAAAGTAAGGAAAAAAAAACCATCAAAACCGGGCCGGCCCGGTTCAACCGACCCGAACCGACCAAGGTCCGGCCCGGTCCGTGGACAGGTTTGGCCCGGACCGGCAACCCACTGGTCCGGTCCAGTGGGCCGGACTTGGCCTATATGAGCTGAACCGGGCCGGGCCTAGCCCGGCCCTTTTGAAACTAAGGGCCGGTCCTGGACCGGCCCGAGCCCGGTCTGGCCTGCCGAATTCGGCCCGTGGGCCGGCCCGGCCCGGACCGTATGCATCTTGACTTATATGGCATGTCTAGCCTCAATAATACCTAAAATAAAGAGAGGGCTAAGGATTTGTATCTAAGTGTTTTAAAAATCGGACCGATGGTTGACCCGGCTAAGACACTTGGTCAGGTCAAATTGGTTCAACTACTGGGTTAATCTAAGTGGTCCAAATTAATCCCTTATGGACATTATTTTTTTTTTTAACAAAAGTACTAATTTTTAAAAAACACCGGGTCAATACTGAACCGGACCGGAAAAACAACCGGTTCACGGGTGAACCGGCCGATTCGGTCCAGTTTTTAAAACACTGAATTGTATCCCTAATGCTGTGAATATCGTATGATGTCATAAATATGGAGGATTACACGAGATAACGAGTAATTTTGTTTTGCAAATATTTTAGTAGCTCATGCAGTCCTTATTTGCATTAGCATTCAAGTAAATATTACGAGATATTGGTATTAGAAGGGCCTAAATGTACTAACATGTACTACTAGCAATCAGTTAGACCGATACCACTCCGGCTTGGAATCTACTATGTGTGTATGGATGTCCCAGACAGAAAGACATAAGTAGACTCTGGGAGAGTCGAGACTCTCGTCAACTCCTTCACTGTTCCATGGTGCTGTATTGGAGATTTCAATTCAATCTGTAAGCCAGAGGAGAAGGTTGATGGTAGAGGTTTCAACCCTCGTTCGGCTGCTGCTTTTATTCAGATGATCAATAGCTGTGGACTTATTGATCTGGGTTGCATCGGCCTGACATATACATGGCCTAATGGGCGCAGCCCCGCGCACCATATTAAAGAACGACTGGACCAAGCATTTGCAGACCCAGAATGGTGCAGCAGGTTCCCGCATGCCACAGTCTCCACTCTTCCTCGATACAACAACCACCATGCCCCCATCCTTCAATACTCACAACCAAGCACACTAGAAGAACCGGCCTCCTCGATTCGAATCTTTCTGGAAAGAACTATCAGCTCCGAGCTTAATGATCTTCTCCTTGACGAGTCCTATTGGAAGCAAAGAGCCTAGTGTCAGTGGATAAAGGATGGTCATAGGAACTCCAAATATTTCCACGTGAGAGCCACTAATAGGAAGAGAAAGAACGAGATCCGATCACTTCAAATACCTGACGGCAGTTGGTCATCTGACCCAGGTAAGATTGCTAACACTGTTATTAACCACTTCTATTCACTCTTTGGAGTAGATGACTCCGTCCCTATGGATCCTTCTTTCTCCATCTCCTCCAATCCGATCACCGTGGAGGCGAACGCTACACTGGGTTTGGCCCCTGGGATGGAGGAGGTCGAACAAACAGTCAGGAGTATGGGTCCGCTCAAAGCACCAGGACCAGATGGCTTCCCTGCCGCCTTCTACCAGAAATGCTGACAACTAGTGGGTGGTGATCTCACGAAGCTAGTGCAAGATTTCTTCTCCAACGGACAGCTGGTGCCCTCCATCAACCATACCCACCTCGCTCTCATCCCAAAGCGGACCACTCCAACTACTCCGGCAGATTTCAGGCCTATTTCTCTCTGCAATGTCTCCTACAAGGTTATTACTAAAATCATAACGTCTCGATTAAGGCCCCTGATGGACAAGCTAATCTCCTCTTTCCAGAATGCGTTTGTTCATGGTCGTCACATCTCCGACAACATCATCATCGCACAAGAACTATTCCATGCCATGAAGTTCTTTCCTAAAAAGAATAACTCTTATGCTCTTAAGATTGACATGACGAAAGCGTATGATCGACTTGCCTGGCCATTTATTCGAAATGTACTTCATGGATTGGGAATCCCCAAGGTCACACAAATACTCTCATTATGAATTGCATCACATCATCTTCCTTTTCTATCCTCATTAATGGATCCCCTGAAGGCTTCTTCACACCAAAGAAGGGCATTCGACAAGGGTGCCCAATGTCCCCGTACATCTTCATTCTCTGCTAAGAGGTTCTGTCCCGACTCTTTTATCGCTACGAACAGGAGGACCATCTCCATGGTATCCGAATCAACCGCTACTCTCCATCCATCTCACACCTCCTATTTGCCGACGACCTCCTCATTTTCGTCAAGGCTTCCAAAGCTGCTCTCACAACGGTCCGGGCCATTCTCGACTTGTTTTCGTCTTGGTCGCGACAGATGATTAACTTCGAGAAATCCAGCATTTATTTCAGTAATCAAGTCCCAACCCATGAGCAACAAACCCTAGCTTCTATCCTTCAGTTATCCTTCATGAGCGGCTCCGTCGAGTATCTGGGACACCCACTCCTCCTGTCGAAAGGTCGACTCTCCACTTACAACGGCCTCCTCGACAAATGCCAGACTCGCCTTCACGGATGGAAGGCCAAGTTACTGTCACACGCAGGGAGGACAGTTCTCACCAACTCTACTCTTGGATCCATTCCGGTTTACTCTATGTCGCCTATAAAGTCCCAATAGGCATTACTCGTAAGATGGGGATGCATCAAAGGTCGTTCTGGTGGGGACATGATGTGATAGACAAGCGCCTTCATTTCCTTGCATGGAACAACCTCACCAAACCGAAGAGAGAGGGTCGGCTTCAGAAACCCAGCATGGGTGAATGACTCCTTGATCGAAAAACTCCTATGGACTTGCAAAACCGGACCAACTTTGGGTACGCCTCCTTAAAGGAGTGTACTTGCAAAATAGATTCATTTGGACAATCACCAAGCGAAGACGTATGTCCCTAACTTGGGCGAGCATCCTTGACGCTCGACGGTTATTCGAAGGGAAGATCTGCTGGAGAATCAGAGGAGGTTGGGTGAACATCAATGATGATCCTTAGGTCCCTAATATCCCTGGTCACAGAGTTAATTATACTTGCAGCCATGATAGAAACCTATGCTGTTCAACTTGCCACACATTTCACTGACAAGGACATCCTTATTGAAGGAGCTAGACTCCCTGACGGTGCAAAGGATCTTCAAAGGAGATTCCAACCTCATCCCATGGAAGATGCACGACTTGGTTCAATCTATCAAGGACGAAATCCCTACTTCCTGCCGCCCTACATTCATGTTCGTGAGGAGAACTGGGAATGATCAAGTGGCTCATACTTTGGCGAACCACGCTCTTCACTGCAAGCTTTCAACTTTCTTTTCTACCCCCACCTGATTGTATCACCCAGCTGTTAGCTGAAGACCTCTCCCATTTATCTTCTTCTGCTGGTTAATTATATTCTAATAAAGACCTTGTTGTTTCAAAAAAAAAAAAAAAAAAAAAAAAAAAAAAAAAAAAAAAAAAAATATATATATATATATATATATATATATATATATATATATATATTCTAACAAGTACTTCTAAGACACTTAGCCGAGAACTTTACTGGGTGAAAATTAACCATTCATGATCATCAAGATCTTTTGCTATCTGCATCCATCTCCAACCATGAGGATTAATATCGACTCTCGCTCCATTTGGAGGTCACTACTCGTCTCTCTCTCTCTCTGCATAAACACAAGTACACATGTGAAGGACCTTCCTATAAGCACATGTCAAAGATAAACCGAAGGAGTTGGGTTGGCTTCACATTCTTATGCCGATAAGTGTAGCTTTCTCTAAGAATATTTTATGGACGTACCGACCACGAAATCCGTTGTAGTCTAGTTGGTTAGGATACTCGGCTCTCACCCGAGAGACCCGGGTTCAAGTCCCGGCAACGGAAATTTTTATTTAATTTCGTTTTTTTTCCCACTCTGTAAACTTTAAAAATGAAAATAAATAAATTTATTTAAATTTAAAATTGTCGACCACAGTGGGAGTCGAACCCACGACCTTCTGATCCGAAGTCAGACGCGCTAATCCACTGCGCTATGCGGTCATTTTGGTTCAGTAGTTTTTTCTATGTTATTGCAAAAACATGCAATGTGATTTATAGGGTAATAACAATAGCTTCTTATTTCGAATGATTAATTGGTCATCCTAATAAACCCTATCAGTCATAAGAGATATTAGTTCCTATATTTGTACTCTAAAATTAATCCAAAGTTGAACTCAAAATACATAATTAGTGTATTGCAACAAAAATAGCAAAAGCTTATGGTTTTAATGTTTTATGCTTTAAAGCTTACTCTATGATGTTCTATTATGTTTATTATACTTGCACTATTTAGTAATACCAACACTAGAACATTAATTGGACAACAATCTTGGTCCCTTGTTCTTATGAAAAGATTTATTTCACTCATTCCATTTAAGCCAAAGAATACAAACTATGTTATTTGAATCTTTCTTTATAATGGTAACAAGAGATGTACAATAGTTATTTTTGTCAAACATTCAGTTAGAAAATAAGAAATACTCTTCCTCTACAGTTATTGTGATCTTCATAAATTATAACAATATTAACTATAAGTCTTTCCCTATAACAAATGTTACCTAGAAATGAAGGTTTGAACAGATGAAGTGAAATTTAAGTGCAATCCGAACTAGCCTTAGGCCATCTCCAATGGAGATTTATGAATTTGAGTTTCTATTCTACTTCTCATTGTACTTTAAAGAAATTTCTATCATAATGGGTAGAGTTTCTACATATAAATTATATACATAACAAATACTCTCCTTAGGCCATCTCCAATGGGAGTTTATATATCCCCTATTTCTGTACTATAAATTCGTATAAGAGAGGAATAATTTCTTTAAAGGTTTCTACATGTAGAAACTCTCATAAAAATCCATCATATATCACCGTCACATATAATCGAGAAATTGGGATATAAATCATGGTTAGAAGATGTTTTTTGCTATCTGCATCCATCTCCAACTATGAGGATTAACATCGACTCTATCTCCATTGTGTTGGAGTCCAGTCTAGATTTGAATGTCCATAATTGGTGTTGTGCTATTTTAGATATAATAGAATTCTTATTTTAGGGCTCATATTTAGAAAATCATATTATGCTCTAAAATATGACATTGATAGAATATTTAGAAAATTCTATTATGACCTACAATATGATTTTTTTATCCTATATATATAGGGTGAGGGTGGAGGTACAAAGTATAACACAAAGTTGAGATTGGAGGTGCTCATCCACAGGAGATCTAAGAAAAAGTCTGCACTTTGCTCTTAGGACTTCGCCATACAAGACAGAAGGAATAAGAGATCTAATAGAGGAGTCGTCAACTTCGGTTAGAGAGATTGCGACGGGTTGGTGAACGATTTCAATTGTAATTTCTTTCTTTTCTTCTTGAGTGTTGTGAGGGAGTTGAACCTATTAGGACAAAGGGTTCAACATTATTTTTGTCAATCTTGTAATTTTATCTGAGTTATAGAGATTGAAATTTGTCCAGGTGACATAGTCACCACCATATACTTGTCTTTATCTGTGCTTGGTATCCATTAGACGGGTGTTGGTTATTTCAGGTGGGTTGACCTAAATTTTTGCTGCGACAATGTCTCAGTTTCGATATCAGAGCGCATGAGGGCATGTCCGATTCCCAACACAAGGTCCAACTACTAGTCTCTACCTCTGCATATACACCTGTACAAACGTCAAAAGACCTTCATATAAGCACATGTCAAAGATAGTGTTCAGAAATGTTTATCATGCAATTTTTTTTTTTTTTTTTTTGGTCGTTTAAATTGAATAATTTATTATTAGAATACGATCATAATCCAAAAACCATATCATACACGTAACAAACACTTCAAATTTCATTAGGTCACGTGCTGAAATCAATGGTGTATCTGCGTCATGTCCAATTGCGCCGTATCGTGCAACATAATTGCAGAATGTGTTGCGCAAGGAGCTTGCTGCCTTGAACAACTCTCCCAGTTACATCAATGCTGCATATTACACGCATTTTTTTAATGCTTAATAGTATGTTATCCATCGCGTCTTTTGTCATCTTAATAATATGTAGAGCCTCTGATTTTCCATTTTATACCAATCTATGCTATTTTCTATGAGCCAGTGTTCTAAATTTCGGCCTTGACGACGTTTAGGCACTAGACGACCGTCGGTCGTACCGAAAATTCTCTAGGCGACGGTCCTATACGGATTTCGGTCTTAGCGGCCCTAGGTGGCACCTAGGCGAACTATTTGGCCAATGTTTTTAAAAATTTTCAAAAAAAATCATATATATATATATATATATATATATATATATATATATATATATATATATATATATATATATATATATATATATATATCGTAGACTCTCTCTCCTCTCCTCTCCTCCCCCCCCCCCCCCCCCCCCTTTTTTTCTAGGTAAAAAAGAAAACTGAAAAAAAGACATCTTCCAGGGATTCGAACCTTTAACCACTCAATATGAAAACCTAGGCATAGCTATGCTAGCCATAAGTGCTGATAAGCATATGTGTTTATAAGTTACATATATCTTATTTATATATATAAATACATGAGCAAAAAAAAAAAAAAAAAATCGGCGCCTTAGGCGCTAGTCGGATCCTCGGTGCGCCGATTTCGCCTAGCGAAATCTATAATATTGACTATGCTATTTGTTAATTTCAACTCTGAAAGTTCTTTCTGAAGAACCTAGCTGAAATAATTTTTGAAGGTATCTCTGTATTGTGCTAAATTTCTTTTTGAAGATATTTGTCTATGATGCACGGACACGAATTCGACAAGACATGTTTCAGACACGGTGACATAGATTCAACATCTATTTTGGTGTGCCCTAGCGTATTACAGAGTCTACATGGCGTGTCCGATATGTGTCTGACATGACATGGAATAACACTGATATGGCATGAGTTTTGGAGTGTTTGCTTCTTAGGTATTCTTGAAGGGAGGAACTTATAACCATCCAAGATATTAATGATGATTGCTTTTAAGTGCAAGTGTTTGTGTTAAATTTTAAATCCTTATGCTGCTCTGAGGGCTCAATCAGAGGTTGTAAATATGTACCCATGGAATGTTTTGGTATAAATCCTTCTAAGGTTAATGTAGAAAATAATAGTTGGATGATTTTATTGATGGACTACTTCACTACTTATAGGGAGTCTAGCTCCTCTACATATAACATATTCCGATGTGGGACTAAAAGTCCCTTATTGATTCTCAACACTCCCCCTCAAGATGGACGATAGATATTGATCATCCCCATCTTGTTACATAGCTTTGACAGACTTAATGAACTAAGACCCTTAGTCAGACAGTCTGCAACTTGTTCTTCTGAGCGGACATGATCAATCTTCAGTATCCCCTGTTCCAGCTTCTCCTTGATAAAGAATCGATCAATCTCGATGTGCTTCGTTCTGTCGTGCTGAACTGGATTGTTAGCTATACTTATTGCAGCTTGACTATCGCTCAGAAGACGCAATGGTGCTCCCTTATCCAGCAGCAACTCTGTCAGCAATGCTTTCACCCACAGCAACTCTGATACTCCCAGAGCCATTACTCTGTATTCTGCTTCAGCTGTCGACCGTGCTACCACTGACTGTTTCTTGCTTCTCCACGAGACCAGATTTCCTCCTACAAAAACACAGTATCCCGTAGTAGACCTTCTATCGTCTATGCAGCTCGCCCAATCTGCATCACAGTATCCCTCAACTTCTATGCGTCCATTCTTCTTGAACCATAGCCCCTTTCCCGGCGTTCCTTTCAGATATCTCAAGATCTGAAATACTGCTTCCATATGACCCTTTCTTGGATCATGCATGTAGCGACTCACTACACTCACCGCAAATGAGATATCAGGGCGAGTGTGCCCCAGATAAATCAATCTTCCTACAAGTCGTTGATATCTTTCATGATCAACTGGCTCTCCTGTTTCTGCTCCCAACTTGCACTTCTGGTCAATTGGAGCGACAGCTGCTTTGCATCCTAGCATCCCTGTCTCCTTCAGCAGATCTAGTGCGTATTTTCTTCGTGAGAGAACAATTCCTTGTTCGCCTTCACACACCTCGATACCTAGAAAGTACCTCATCGCTCCTAAATTCTTCACCTCAAACTCCTTCGCGAGTTTTGACTTCAGCTTAGTGATCTCGACTTCATCATCACCTGTGATCACTATATCATCCACATATACAGCAAGTATAGTGATGTGGCCTCTTGCATGCTGGAGGAAGACCGTATGATCTGCATTTGTTTGACGGTATCCCATGCCTGTAACAGCCTTCCTGAATCTGCCAAACCAGGCTCGAGGAGATTGCTTGAGCCCGTATAGCGACTTCTTCAGTTTACACACCTTTTCTTGCGACGTCCCTTCGTTTGATTCCGTCGCGTAGCATCCTGGCGGGAGCTCCATGTATACTTCTTCTTGCAGGTCCCCATAAAGAAAGGCATTCTTCACATCCAGCTGGTACAGCTTCCATCCATAGTTCGCTGCAATGGAGACCAGAGTTCTCACGGTGCTCATTTTTGCTACTGGGACAAACGTCTCATCATAGTCTATGTCATATGACTGTGTGAATCCTTTTGCAACCAACCTCGTCTTGTATCGCTCGACCTTTCCTTCTGGCGTCTCTTTCACCGTGTACACCCATTTGCATCCCACAGCTTTCTTTCCTTTGGGTAATGGAACCAGCTCCCATGTCTTATTTTTCTCCAGTGCCCCAAGTTCTTCCATCATTGCGACTTTCCACCTTAGATCTTTCTTTGCTTCTTGCCAACACTTGGGCAACGAAGTAGAGTCTAACGATGCAATGAAGGCTCGATAATTCGAAGAAATGTTAGAATAAGACAAGAAGTTGGCAATGTCATGTTCGTAATCATCAAAACGAGCAGGAGCCTTACCCGCATTGATGCGAGAAGATCTCCTTAAGGGAGCAATAGGTGGTGGAGAGATCATACCATCCGAGTCGGAGAGATCCGCATCAGAATCCGAGTGATTCAGTGCGGGGGCAACATCTTCAGGAGTTGGAGCAGGAGTAGACGAGGGACTTGGTACAGTAGGCACAGGGCACGGCATAGGCACAGTACTGGACTTCTGTTGTCTCCTTCTGTAGACTTGGAGCTCCTTTTCCCTTGTCTGTTGCTCCCCCTGCGTAACATATGTATCTTTTTCTTCTTCATCTGTATCTGAGTCACTGTGCTCTCCCCCTTTCGTCCAGTTCTCTACAACCGGACACGGAACCGATCCGACGACCACATTTGGACTTATTATCTCCCCCTCACATCGAACACCACCTGTGTTAGATGTGTCACCAAATGCTGAACCTTCATCCGAACCATAGTATGGTTCGAGTTCTCTGAATGTAACGTCCATGCTGACAAACATCTTCCGCTCGACTGGACTCCAACAGGCATATCCCTTCTGAGTCGCCGTGTAACCGACAAAGACACATTTAACTGCTCTAGGATCCAGTTTGCCAATGCCAGGCCTATTATCTTGGACAAAGCACACACATCCAAAAACTTTTGGTGGAACAGTGTATGTAGTTGCCCCAGTAAGCATCTCCAATGGTGTCTTCCAGTCCAATACTTGAGACGGCATTCTGTTGATGAGATACGAGGCCGTCAAAATAGCCTGCCCCCATAAGTGCTTCGGGACATTCATAGCCAGCATCATCGTCCGTGCGACTTCCAACAGGTGTCTGTTCTTTCGTTCAGCCACACCATTTTGTGCCGGAGTATAAGCACATGAAGTTTGATGTAGTATTCCATGGGTGGAAAAATACTCAGCAACCTGCTTATTAGTATACTCCGTCCCATTGTCAGACCGGAAACACTTAATTTTAGCGCCATATTGTGTTTCCACCCGGCGATGAAAGTCCCGAAAAGCCGCAAGGACGTCACTTTTATTCTTCAGAAGGTAGACCCATGTCACGCGGGTATAACAGTCAATGAAGGTGACGAACCAACGAAAACCGTTAATTCCGGTTGTAGGACAAGGGCCCCATACGTCCGAATGTATCATGTCAAAAGCAGCTGAACTCCTATTCCCCGAGCTTACATACGAGCTTCTGGTATGTTTTCCCAACTCACAAGCATCACAAAATAACTTCTCTTTATCAGCCCTTTGATATAAGGACGGATACATTCGACTAAGAACTTGGAAAGAGGAATGACCGACACGCTGGTGGTGGAGTAGCAAGTCGGCTTCAACACTACGACAGGAAGCTTCTGGTGGTGCGGCTGCTACCAAGGATGCCAATGCGTTGTCCAGTCCAGTCCTGTCTAAATACCACAGCCCCTTATGCCATGTGCCAGTCCCAAGTCGTCGTCCTGTCCCCTTCTCCTGAAAAGTCACCTTAGGAATGTCAAAGGAAACAGTACAGTTAAGATCAAGTATAATGGCACTAATGGATAAAAGATTGACAGGAAAAGATGGAGCATGTAAGACATTGGTTAGAGTGATAGAAGGGGTGCATGCGACAGTGCCTGTACCCACTACAGGTCTGGATGTACCATCAGCGGTCTGAATACTCTCCGGCAATGGTAGGTGAGTATATCCCTAAAACGCAGCACGGGACCCCGTGACATGGCGAGATGCCCTAGAGTCCATAATCCATCCTGACTGATGGATAGAGGCAAGAGCACGTACAGAATCATCGGTGCTGGTTCGGGTAAAGCAAGTGAGGTGATCTCCCGAGGATGAAGACGCCCCAGGACAGTCGACCGAACCCAGCTTTGTGCCTCGCAACTTCTCAAGGAACTCCCGCTCAAGCGGGGTTATTGCAGCCAGTTGATTCTCTCCCCCTTCCTCCGCTAGATTTGCTTTGTGTCCGCTCCTTCTACCGGCATATCCTCCTCTACCACCACGCCGGCCTCCACGACCCCGTCCTCGATCAGTAGACTGATTGCGCAAGGGTTTTGGACAAAATCGGATGTAATGTTCGGAGTCACCACAATTGTGACAAACACCACCCATAGATAGAGGTTGATTGAAGGTAGCAAGGGCAGACTTTTCAACCGCGGCTGGCTCCCCCTGGGAGGAGCCCTTGTTGGGCATCAACTTCAGTCGAGCTTCTTCCTGTGTCATGACAGCTATAGCTTCTTCCAAGGTCGGGAGCGTGGGTTGGAAAAGGAGGATATTCCGTCGCTGCTCAAATACAGGGTGTAGTCCCTTCAGGAATTTCATCATACGCTGCCGGGAAATATAAGCCAGGAACGTCTGAAAGTACTTTGCGAAGGCTGGTTCGACTTGTGCATCTTCCATCCCAAGAGGATCATAATGATCCAGATCAGACCAATACTTCTTCAACAGGGCCGCGTACTCAGAGATGGTACGGTCGTCTTGGGCCACCCTATCGAGTTCATCTTGCAGTTGAAAGACTCACATAGGGTTGCCGGAGCCGGAGTACATATCTTTGAGAGTCTGCCATATATCAGCAGCAGCCTCCATAGCCTCGACATTGCCCGACACCTGGTCGGTTAAAGAGGCAGTCAACCACCCAGCCACGACGTTGTTGACAATCTCCCACACAGCAAACTCCTTGGTGGAGTGATCGGCTAGCGCCTTGGCTTGGCCAGTGACATAGCCAACCAAGCCACGTCCCTTCAGTGTTCGCATCGCCTGCCGCGACCACTTCAAGTAGTTGGAAGTTCCTTCCAACTTCGTCTCCAGTTTATCCAGCTTCCCCATTTTGTAAGGCGACGGATCCACATCAGTATGGATCACACGTAGGGTTACCTCGGTTAATCTCTTGGATAAGATATCATCAACCAAGGCCTTCATCTCATCGGCCGTCAGTTTGCCACTGATCGAATCCATGGCGTCGTCAACTGAGAACTCAATTCGTCGTCTTCTTCTTCGTCGTCGGATTCTGCAACTGACCCAACGTCGTCGTCTTCGTCGTCTTCGTCAACGCCAGAGACTTTACTAATGCGCTACTAACTTGGCCAGCACCGGCGCGCGCATGTAAAGTGAACACGTCAGGATACCAGAGAAGACATGATCAGTCTCTGCAAAGATCCCGATGTGAAGAAGGAATAACAAATAAAGCATTTGTTAGTTCCAAACGGCGTAAGCATGGAACAGAGTTGGTGCAAATAAAGATTTGACAGCCGTCTCTATTCGAAATACGCCATTTTTTTTTTGCTAAAAGCTAGGGTTAGGGTTTGATGGGGCTGCTAGGACTAGGGTTAGGGTTTCCATGGCAAAAAAAACTAGGGTTAGGGTTAGGGTTTGATGGGGTCGGGGGGGGGGGGGGTCGGGGGGGGAGGGGGTCGGGTGGGGGGTCGGGAGGGGGGGGTGCTGTTGTGGTCGGGCGGCGGGGGGGGGGGAGGTTCTGGTCGGGGGGGGGGGTCGGGAGGGGGGGGGGGTGCTGCTGTGGTCGGGCGGCGGGGGGGGGGGGGTGGGGGATCGGCTAGGTAGGAGCGGCTAGGGGGGGTGCTGCTGTGGGCGGCGAGGTGGGGGGGTGGGGTCGGACGGGTGGGGGGGGGGGGGGTCGGCTAGAGGGAGGGAGAGAAGAATTTTTTTTTTTTTGTGTGGAGAGAGGGAGAGAGAGTTATGGCTCTAATACCATGTAGAAAATAATAGTTGGATGATTTTATTGATGGACTACTTCACTACTTATAGGGAGTCTAGCTCCTCTACATATAACATATTCCGATGTGGGACTAAAAGTCCCTTATTGATTCTCAACAGTTAAACCTTTATTATTGTCACCCTCATTTTTCCGTATTTTGTATTATGCTCGTATTTGGATTTTGGCACGTATTTTATTATTCTCGACTTGCGGATTTTTGAATTCTTGTAATTGGGTTTTAGACCATGGCTTGGTTTTATTTTGGAGATTGGTTTGGTTTGGTTTGTCATGATGGAACACCATAGCCTACACACCACCTCCATTACACCACAACACCCTCATTATAACCCACCTACTTTCTCTCTCCTCCATAATTTCTCCATTAATTTCTTCTTCTTCTTCTTCTTCTTCCTCCACCAACACCCATAGGCAAGTGCATCTTGCCATTAAATAAGCACCTCTTTTTATTTGTTCATTAGCTAGATTAGGACATGGAGAACAACATTAGAACTTGGAATTTTGTGAATTGGAGTCTCCATTGTTCTAGACCTAGGTTTTAATTATTTTCGGATTTACATGGTTTTGATCTATTTTAGTTGGATTTTATGGGTTTTTGATGCTTCCATATGGAAGAGACTTCAATTTTACTCAAGTTAGAACCTTGAAAATCTAAATTTGGTTTTGATTTGGCAAAGTTATGAAGAATTGAAGTTTTTGGGTTGGGTGTTCTTCCTCTCGGACAGAGGTAGGAGAAGAACATAGCCTTTCCCTTTTGTTGGCCACGCGGCTCCCGCGTACGGCCTCTGCGTAGAGCTCCTGCGTAGTGTTGCTTGCGTAGAACCCTTGCTTAGGGTCTTCTGCGTATTGCACCCTGCGTATTGCACCCTGCGTATTGCACCCTGCGTATTGTACCCTGCGTATTGCACCCTGCGTATTGCACCCTGCGTATTGCACCCTGCGTATTGCACCCTGCGTATGCTGGCCTGCGTACTGTGCATTGCGTATTGCTTGCGTAGTGTGCATTGCGTATTGCTTGCGTAGTGGCTTGCGTAGCCCCTGCGTATGCTGGCCTGCGTACTGTGCATTGCGTAGTGACTTGCGTAGCCCCTGCGTATGCTGGCCTGCGTACTGTGCATTGCGTAGTGACTTGCGTAGCCCCTGCGTATGCTGGCCTGCGTACTGTGCATTGCGTAGTGGCTTGCGTACTGTGCATTGCGTATTGCTTGCGTACTGCTCACCTTGCGCAATGTAACCCTTGCGCAAGACAACTCTTGCGCAGCCTTGTATGCGCAGTCTATACCCTGCGTAGCCCAACCTTTGACCCCCTTGTGCTACCTACTTGTTTATGATGAATTTGTTATTTCTTGGTCTTGGCTCTTTTATGATCCTATATATATATATTGGTATTGTATCAGGTATTTTACGCCCATTTTATATCCTTACGCCTTTTGTCATGAACTTGATTTTACTTGTATATTTGGAATAACTATTGTATATGGCCTGGTATGACAATGAACTAGCATAACATGACAGCGACCCGTAGTGGTGCACTCCTGACATGACCCGACCTGACATGATAGTGGCCCGTCGTGGCGCACTCCTGACAAGTACCCTGACATGAATTATCTTGATAACTTGATAGTGGCCGTGGCGGCGCACTCTTAACTTGACTTGACTTGATAACTTAACTTGACTTGCCTTGACACCGTGGGTGTTCCTGCTTGCTTGCTTGTACAATCCACTTGTCTTGTCTTGCATCATGTCTAGGACGTGACTTCCTGGGTACCACGGCCAGGGACTCGCGCTAAATTGGACTAGGCTAATGATTAGATCAAATTAGAACATGGAGAATTCCCGGTCACAGGCAGTCTCGTTATCTGGAGGCATTAATGGACTTGTAGCTTGCCGGCGAGTAGAGCACATTTCCAGCACACTGTCATGTGTTGCACCCTCTAAGTCACCTAAGGGTACATTTGTCTCCCGGGCGATGTACCCACCTATAACTCTCAACCCGCGGAAGGATAACAGGATGGTCTGCAGGGCTTGGGACTGGGAGTTTCTCACTTGCATCTTGTTAGTAATTAGGCTTGTGATAACCCTAGTTAGTTAAAGTAGTAAGCCGTAGTACTTGCTTGGCCGATTGTGAATGAATGGTGTCCAGCTCTGTCTAAGTCTTCTCTAGCCCTTGTACCTGGAACTCTTGATCATGATTGTTTTACTTATCTCTAACGATAAATGGGTAGAGACAGTGAACTATTCAGGCGAAGGGGTACAATCCCGGTCCTTGTTTGGTTTAAGGATTGTAACCTGGCTCCCGGAATGGTTCCACGTCCCTAGTCGTTTATCGCTCTGCGTACTTTTATTACTTGTACCTTCTTTTATTCTTTATGTTTTGATATGCTGGCTTTTGTTCTTATTTGTGGCCTCCTTTGTGGCACTTGCTCTTTCTGGGGTTTGACCCAGCTGGTTTTGTATGGCCAGATTTCGGAGCGGCTCCCGAGGATCTACCAAGCTTCCAGCCCAATGGTGACAACTAGACGGAACCCGGGCCAAGAGTGGGTTTTCCCTTTTTGTTTCACCCACTTATATGTAAATTTATTCTTTTGAGGCGTTTAGCCGACGAGCACCTGTTAGCTCGATGCACATTTACTTACTGTCTGCCTACGGGCTGTAAACATGATTAACAAATCCTAGGGTTGATCATGTACGACTGAACTCTTGCTAGTCCTATCATTTTGTACGACTAGCTTCATGATCATCCAATATGTAATATTTGGGACGCCTTATATATATATATTTGATGCTCTAACATCTTGCAACTCTGTTAATTGCTTGAGATTGAGACAATAGGCTTGACCTTAAGAGACTGCTGGCTTGTAGTAAACCCTCATATCTAGACAGCCGTGACCGTATAGTTGAGATGTATTCTATTTCAATATACGTAGCTGGCTGTGTCCGCCCCCGCTCTCCAGTATTCTGGTTCTGGGGCGTGACACGGTTTAAGTGGTGGCCCATACAGGTCTTGTCAATCAAGAAATGTGAGGGTTTACCCATAGATGTCTCAATCAATATTCGCCCTTGATCTCCACCCGTATCTTCAAATCCCTGAGATTCTTGACCTGATCACATGCTTGTATCATTGATCTGTCCTGGTCCTTTCCTTATTGTTCCCTATGTCGTCTTCTTCAGCGGCATTACTCCCGGACCTGCCAACCAGCCAGAGGAAGCTCGACAAGCACCCCAGCGCCAGGAAGATCAAGTTCAGCGCTCTGGAGTAGCCTCCCGAGTTATGCTTCCCGGAGGCTCAGAACCTCTAGTTCAGGAAGCTCCGCCCGTTCAACCAGCTAGACAGGATGAGGGACCTTTGGTAGGGCTTATCAGAGAACTGCTTGCATCCCAAGATCGTCGAGGCGACGCCTTGCACCAGGAAGTTCATGATGCACTAAACCGAGGAGGTCCCCAAGGAAATCAAGCGGCCAACAGTTTCAAGCGCTTGAACCCTCCCTTCTTTGATGGCAGTGAAGATACGATTGCCGCGGACGCTTGGCTTCAGGATACCGAGGTGGTTCTAGAAGCGGCTAGGACACCTGAAAATGAGAAGGTGGCGGTGGTACGCCTACAGTTGTTAGACTTGGCTCGCGATTGGTGGGCAGCTCAGGCCATGGGATTAGCAGCACTAGTCACTTGGGCGACGTTCAGAGAAAGATTCCAGACGAAGTACTTCGATGCGGTGGCACGGTACGACCTGCAGACCAGATTCACCAACTTGAAGCAAGGAGGCAGGACGGTCGATGGCTATGCGACCGAGTTTTCTAGACTGAGTAGGTTCGCCCCCACCTTGGTGGCAACCGAGTTCGATAGGGCTCAGCGGTTCCAGCAGGGACTGCATTTGGAGATATTATTGGCTGTGGAACAGTTCGAGCACCAGACGTTCGATGCAGTATTGAAAGCAGCAAGGAGGCATGAGTATACCTCCCGGAGAATTGTGGACAGGACCGGAGGCAGGAAACGGTCCCACAACCAGATGCACCAATCTTCAGCTCCAGCCCCGGCAGCTAGGGGATTAACCATTGGAACTCCGAGGCGGGTGGCCTCAGTGACGTCGGTTCAGCATTCGACCCCGACGTACCCGCAGCAGCAGAAGCAGAAGCAGTCTTCCGCGGTGGGATGTTCTCATTGCGGGAAGCCGGGCCATGTAGTGGCAGAGTGTCGTAGGGCACAGGGATTGTGCCTGGCTTGTGGAGGAGCAGACCACCAGATAGGGACCTGCCCGAATAGGGGAGGTCCATCATCATCCAACCTTTCTAGTTCTTCAGTGAGGGGACCAGCCCCAGTTCCAGTCCAGCAGCAGCAGCAGCAGTACCCTAGGCCATTGTTGCCTCAGGCCCAGGCCTTTCAGCAACAGAACCAGCAGCAGTTCACCCAGGCTCCAGCACAGAACCGACAGAGGGGTTTCCAGCAGAGGGGACCCGCAGCTAGAGGTCAGGCTATGATGATGACCATGGAAGAAGAAGTTGCACCAGGTGAGGTAGTGGCAGGTACTATTCTCGTCAACACCTTTCCAGCATCTGTATTATTTGATTCTGGTGCATCGCATTCATTCATGTCTGCACGATTCGCGACACGGATAGGGTTGGAGCCCGAGTCATTATCAGTGAGGCTCAATATACTTACTGGTAATGGTCTTGTGGGAGTAGATCGAGTGTTTTACTCGTGTCGGATCGTAGTTAGCGGTAGAGAGTTCTCCGCTAGATTCATAGAGTTTCCTATGGCAGACTATGATGTAGTCCTAGGCATGGATTGGTTGAGGAACCATTATGCTAGGATAGACTGCCATGTTGGCAGAGTTGTCTTTAGTATTCCCGGAGAGCCAGAGCTTTCATTTTCCAGAGGCACAGTAGAGCCTTCTCCTCCAGTATTGCGGATGGCAGTAGCAGCAGTGCAGTTGCCCCGAATAGTTGAAGAGTTTCCAGATGTCTTCCCAGAGGAACTTCCAGGGATGCCACCAGAGCGGGAGATCGAGTTCACCATCGACTTGATTCCCGGAACAGCACCAGTATCAGAGCGAGTCTACAGAATGGCGCCTTCAGAGTTGGAGATTTTGTACAAAATGATTGAAGAACTTAGAACCAAGGGATTTATTCGTGCTAGTGGATCGCCTTGGGGAGCCCCGATGCTTCTTGTGAAAAAGAAGGATGGTACGTCCAGGCTATGTGTAGATTATCGTACCTTGAACTCAGTGACAATTAAGAACAGATACCCTCTTCCAAGGATAGATGACTTGTTTGATCAACTCAAGGGGGCTTCAGTTTTCTCGAAGATAGACTTGCGGTCAGGATACCACCAGATCAGAGTCAGAGAGCAGGACATCCCGAAGACGGCGTTCAGATCTAGGTACGGGCATTGGGAGTTTCTAGTTATGCCCTTTGGAGCGACCAATGCGCCGGCAGTGTTCATGGACCTCATGAACCGTATTTTCATGCCTTACTTGGATCAGTTTGTGATAGTGTTCCTTGATGACATCCTGGTCTACAGCAAGTGTGAAGCAGAGCACGAGCAGCATCTCAGAGTTGTCCTCCAGATTCTCAGAGAGCACCAGTTGTACGCCAAGTTCAGTAAATGCGAGTTCTGGCTCGATCGCATTTCTTACTTGGGTCACATCATTACCAGAGGAGGAGTGGAAGTTGATCCCCAGAAGATTGTGGCTATCGAGGCATGGCCAGTACCCAGCTCAGTGGCAGAAGTTCGCAGCTTTCTTGGGTTGGCCGGCTACTACCGACGGTTCGTCTCTGATTTTGCAAGGATTTCAGCGCCGATGACCCAGTTGACCCGCAAGGATGTGCCGTTCGTTTGGGCAGCAGAATGTCAGAAATCATTTGAGAAGTTGAAGCGAGGTTTGATAACGGCTCCCATTCTCACACTTCCAGATGGGACCGGAGGATTCACAGTTTATTGTGACGCTTCAGGCAGAGGATTGGGATGTGTTTTGATGCAGCATGGGAAGGTAATTGCTTATGCGTCACGTCAACTCCGTGATCATGAGAAGAATTACCCGATCCACGACTTGGAGCTAGCAGCGGTAGTGTTTGCACTTAAGTTGTGGAGGCACTACTTGTACGGGGACAGAGTGGAGATATTTACTGATCATAAGAGCCTGAAGTATGTTTTCACCCAGAAGGATCTTAATATGCGGCAGAGAAGATGGCTCGAGCTACTTGTGGACTATGATGTGGACTTGCAGTATCACCCAGGGAAGGCCAACGTGGTAGCAGATGCATTGAGCAGGAGAGCCGGAGTCTACCTCCTAACAGCGCAACCAGAGCTATTGTCAGATCTTCAGAAGATGGGAATTGAAGTGATTCTTCCTTCCAATGTGGCCTTGATGGCCAGCCTACAGATTCAGTCCACCATAGTTGAGAGGATCCGGACATCACAGTTAACAGATTCCAAGATTCAGCGGCTCAGAGCAGAGTGCGAGGCAGGAAGAAGGCCAGAGTTATGTATTCATAAAGATGATACACTTCGACACGGCACGCGTCTTTGTGTACCCAGTGGAGATATCAGACAGGAAGTCATGGCAGAGGCTCACAGTTCGCAGTATTCCATCCACCCAGGCGGCACAAAGATGTACAGAGATATTCGTCAGCACTTTTGGTGGAATGGTATGAAGAGGGAGATAGCCCGGTATGTCTCTCGATGTTTGGTTTGCCAACAGGTCAAGGCTGAACATCAGAGGCCAGCTGGACTTCTTCAACCTTTACCGATCCCAGAATGGAAATGGGAACACGTTACCATGGATTTCGTGACTGGATTACCCAGGTCTCCGGCAGGTAGAGATGCTGTTTGGGTCATTGTGGACAGGCTTACCAAGGTGGCACACTTTCTTCCATTTAGAGTTGGACAGTCAACGGCACAGCTAGCAGAGATGTATCTCAGGCAGATTGTCAGACTTCACGGAGTGCCAGTCAGCATAGTATCAGACAGGGATACGAGATTCACATCGCACTTCTGGCGCAGTCTTCATCAAAGTTTGGGGACTCGTCTCAAGTTCAGCTCAGCGTATCATCCGCAGACAGATGGGCAATCAGAGCGTACTATACAAACTCTCGAAGATATGTTGCGGTCATGTACCCTTGACTTCGGTGGTTCATGGGAGGATCACCTGCACCTGGTGGAATTCTCGTACAACAATAGTTTCCAGGCCAGTATCCAGATAGCACCCTTTGAGGCTCTGTATGGCAGGAAGTGCAGATCTCCGTTAGCATGGGACGATGTCGGAGAGAGGCAGATGCTCGGTCCAGAACTGATTTCTCAGACGGTTGAAGTGGTCAGGAAAGTCAGAGATCACCTCCGAGTTGCTCAGGATCGTCAGCGCCATTGGGCCGATGCTCATCGGCGTCCCTTAGAATTTGCCGTCGGCGACCATGTATTCCTTAGGATCTCGCCTACCCGCGGCGTCATTCATTTTGGCGTACGGGGAAAGCTTAGTCCTAGGTATATAGGGCCGTTCGATATTCTGGAGCGAGTAGGCGACGTGTCCTATCGTCTCGCTCTTCCGCCGTCGCTAAGTGAGGTACATGATGTATTCCATGTATCCCAATTAAGACGGTACATCCCGGACCCGAGCCATATCCTAGATCATTCGGAATTAGTTGTTGGTACCAACCTTTCGTATGAGGAGAGGCCCGTGTCTATATTGGACCGGAGAGAAAAGACGCTCAAGAACAAGACTATTAACTTAGTCCGTGTTGCTTGGGGTCATCACTCTTTAGGTGAGTCAACATGGGAGCGTGAGGACGACATCCGATCACGATATCCCTACCTGTTTGACTCGTGAGGTATAATGTCTTTCTTATACCTTACGCTTTCCCTTCCTTGCTTGCATTGTATGATTGTATGATTGAACTGCTTAGTGTAGCTTGTCTGTGCTTAGTATAGCTTGTCGTGACAATCTCTAGCTCCTTGATTTAATTCCGAGGACGGAATTCTTTGAAGGTGGGTAGAGTTGTCACCCTCATTTTTCCGTATTTCGTATTATGCTCGTATTTGGATTTTGGCACGTATTTTATTATTCTCGACTTGCAGATTTTTGAATTCTTGTAATTGGGTTTTAGACCATGGCTTGGTTTTATTTTGGAGATTGGTTTGGTTTGGTTTGTCATGATGGAACACCATAGCCTACACACCACCTCCATTACACCACAACACCCTCATTATAACCCACCTACTTTCTCTCTCCTCCATAATTTCTGCATTAATTTCTTCTTCTTCTTCTTCTTCTTCCTCCACCAACACCCATAGGCAAGTGCATCTTGCCATTAAATAAGCACCTCTTTTTATTTGTTCATTAGCTAGATTAGGACATGGAGAACAACATTAGAACTTGGAATTTTGTGAATTGGAGTCTCCATTGTTCTAGACCTAGGTTTTAATTATTTTCGGATTTACATGGTTTTGATCTATTTTAGTTGGATTTTATGGGTTTTTGATGCTTCCATATGGAAGAGACTTCAATTTTACTCAAGTTAGAACCTTGAAAATCTAAATTTGGTTTTGATTTGGCAAAGTTATGAAGAATTGAAGTTTTTGGGTTGGGTGTTCTTCCTCTCGGACAGAGGTAGGAGAAGAACATAGCCTTTCCCTTTTGTTGGCCACGCGGCTCCCGCGTACGGCCTCTGCGTAGAGCTCCTGCGTAGTGTTGCTTGCGTAGAACCCTTGCTTAGGGTCTTCTGCGTATTGCACCCTGCGTATTGCACCCTGCGTATTGCACCCTGCGTATGCTGGCCTGCGTACTGTGCATTGCGTATTGCTTGCGTATTGTGCATTGCGTATTGCTTGCGTAGTGGCTTGCGTAGCCCCTGCGTATGCTGGCCTGCGTACTGTGCATTGCGTAGTGACTTGCGTAGCCCCTGCGTATGCTGGCCTGCGTACTGTGCATTGCGTAGTGACTTGCGTAGCCCCTGCGTATGCTGGCCTGCGTACTGTGCATTGCGTAGTGGCTTGCGTACTGTGCATTGCGTATTGCTTGCGTACTGCTCACCTTGCGCAATGTAACCCTTGCGCAAGACAACTCTTGCGCAGCCTTGTATGCGCAGTCTATACCCTGCGTAGCCCAACCTTTGACCCCCTTGTGCTACCTACTTGTTTATGATGAATTTGTTATTTCTTGGTCTTGGCTCTTTTATGATCCTATATATATATTGGTATTGTATCAGGTATTTTACGCCCATTTTATATCCTTACGCCTTTTGTCATGAACTTGATTTTACTTGTATATTTGGAATAACTATTGTATATGGCCTGGTATGACAATGAACTAGCATAACATGACAGCGACCCGTAGTGGTGCACTCCTGACATGACCCGACCTGACATGATAGTGGCCCGTCGTGGCGCACTCCTGACAAGTACCCTGACATGAATTATCTTGATAACTTGATAGTGGCCGTGGCGGCGCACTCTTAACTTGACTTGACTTGATAACTTAACTTGACTTGCCTTGACACCGTGGGTGTTCCTGCTTGCTTGCTTGTACAATCCACTTGTCTTGTCTTGCATCATGTCTAGGACGTGACTTCCTGGGTACCACGGCCAGGGACTCGCGCTAAATTGGACTAGGCTAATGATTAGATCAAATTAGAACATGGAGAATTCCCGGTCACAGGCAGTCTCGTTATCTGGAGGCATTAATGGACTTGTAGCTTGCCGGCGAGTAGAGCACATTTCCAGCACACTGTCATGTGTTGCACCCTCTAAGTCACCTAAGGGTACATTTGTCTCCCGGGCGATGTACCCACCTATAACTCTCAACCCGCGGAAGGATAACAGGATGGTCTGCAGGGCTTGGGACTGGGAGTTTCTCACTTGCATCTTGTTAGTAATTAGGCTTGTGATAACCCTAGTTAGTTAAAGTAGTAAGCCGTAGTACTTGCTTGGCCGATTGTGAATGAATGGTGTCCAGCTCTGTCTAAGTCTTCTCTAGCCCTTGTACCTGGAACTCTTGATCATGATTGTTTTACTTATCTCTAACGATAAATGGGTAGAGACAGTGAACTATTCAGGCGAAGGGGTACAATCCCGGTCCTTGTTTGGTTTAAGGATTGTAACCTGGCTCCCGGAATGGTTCCACGTCCCTAGTCGTTTATCGCTCTGCGTACTTTTATTACTTGTACCTTCTTTTATTCTTTATGTTTTGATATGCTGGCTTTTGTTCTTATTTGTGGCCTCCTTTGTGGCACTTGCTCTTTCTGGGGTTTGACCCAGCTGGTTTTGTATGGCCAGATTTCGGAGCGGCTCCCGAGGATCTACCAAGCTTCCAGCCCAATGGTGACAACTAGACGGAACCCGGGCCAAGAGTGGGTTTTCCCTTTTTGTTTCACCCACTTATATGTAAATTTATTCTTTTGAGGCGTTTAGCCGACGAGCACCTGTTAGCTCGATGCACATTTACTTACTGTCTGCCTACGGGCTGTAAACATGATTAACAAATCCTAGGGTTGATCATGTACGACTGAACTCTTGCTAGTCCTATCATTTTGTACGACTAGCTTCATGATCATCCAATATGTAATATTTGGGACGCCTTATATATATATATTTGATGCTCTAACATCTTGCAACTCTGTTAATTGCTTGAGATTGAGACAATAGGCTTGACCTTAAGAGACTGCTGGCTTGTAGTAAACCCTCATATCTAGACAGCCGTGACCGTATAGTTGAGATGTATTCTATTTCAATATACGTAGCTGGCTGTGTCCGCCCCCGCTCTCCAGTATTCTGGTTCTGGGGCGTGACACGGTTTAAGTGGTGGCCCATGCAGGTCTTGTCAATCAAGAAATGTGAGGGTTTACCCATAGATGTCTCAATCAATATTCGCCCTTGATCTCCACCCGTATCTTCAAATCCCTGAGATTCTTGACCTGATCACATGCTTGTATCATTGATCTGTCCTGGTCCTTTCCTTATTGTTCCCTATGTCGTCTTCTTCAGCGGCATTACTCCCGGACCTGCCAACCAGCCAGAGGAAGCTCGA